>BQNB010006786.1:38566-74598 GCA_026074375.1 Tanacetum coccineum | reverse complement strand
GTCAATTCTGTCAATACGGCGTATTCATGTACATGATACGGCGTATTCAACAGACTGACCCGTATTTAGATACTTTTTAAAGGTTTCTCAATACGGCGTATTCTAGTTTATGGATACGGCGTATTAGTTTCATGTACAGTTTATTTAACTTATTTATTTAATCGTGGATACCCGAGATAGGATTTTGCATGTTTTTCCTATATTTTTCACAGGACCTCGCTGCAAAAAAATCGACAAAGTAGGTGAAGTATCTACAATATGGAAATCTAGAAGTATTGGAGTCTTGAAATCTCAAGACGGTTGTGCAACACATCCTTGCTCATAAACTAAACTTGGAGAATCTACCGAGCAAAATATCAGGGGAGTTTCTCACTCTAATTCCTTTAATTCCTGTTTTTAATGTTTTATCTATACAACGAGGAAGTTGTATAATTCAAGTGGGTGATGGGAATTAGAATGTATACTTGTCCTATTTTTCACTAAAATGCTTAAATTATGCTCAAATTAAAAAAAATCAAAGCATACTTTTGTGAAATTACTTGTTACATAACCTGCACACAATAACCCTTATTAGATATTGTAAGGATTTAACCTTATTCGTTTCCAAATGTTTACCTAAATTCCACAAAATATGAGTATGTCGGTGATGTTGTAGACTTTAGAACTTGGCTTGGTATATCTAATCGAGACCACAATAATGAGTACTATGGATTTAGATGGAGTAACTTGTTTAAATTGGTAAATTTTTAAGATTACACCCAAAAAGCCTATACATGTTGTTTTATTAACTAACTACACTGGTTAGTTAAACCCCTATATAAACCCTTTGTTTACTCTCATTTTAAGTGTAAGATACCCCTAGAAAAACCTGTAGAGCCAATCTTTTAGGAATAACACCAACTATTTATTTCGTCACACCTTTACACCTTAGCCTACCCTGTTAGATACGTCAATTTATCATTTCAGTTGCTTAAAGAGAAAAATGTATTTACACGAGTCTTGTGTCAATTTTCTATCTTTGGTACGGTTGGGAAGAAATTTGCACATTGCAAATGAGAGTGTATAAAGTAGTCAAAACTCATGTATTTTTACTACCATCACAATTATTGGTACATCCGAAGAATGAAGAATTATCAAAGGAATTATCCGGAGTTATTATGATCGTGAAGATGGTGAAATTACACTGAGATTCGTAGTGAAAAAAACAAAAATAATAGAAAAATCGCAACAAAAAAAGAGGAGGAAAGTTTAAAGATAATCTTTTCAAAAAAGCTTAAACTGAGAATTATATCAAGGATTGATTTATTTCGAATGATACATCATTAAAAGTCATGCGATGTTAATTTTTTTATAAAGAGGTAGATATTGCCACATGTCCTTGTAATAGTAGTAACGTTATGGGATGAATGGGAAGTTGACCATCATGGGAACGCCAACTTTGGTTGTTGTTTTTGATTAATGATCAAGACGTTTGTGTATATAGTTGTGTCTTTTTCATAGTAACAGTCGGGGATAAGTATCTAGCAACTTGTACCTTATTTGTTTTGGACTTAGTCTATTTGTTTCATAATTTTTATTTAACAACAATTTATTTCCCTTTCCTAATCATTAACCTTGGGTTTTACTCGAATGGATGTGATCAAGTCATGCAATTTCCTAATACCCGTCATATGGCCATGTTATTCTGATTTAGCTTCCTTGTTGGTTTATTACTTTTGGTGAAAGTTAGAAGATTCATACCCTATATCATTCTTCATCCTAACCCTTGGTTAAACTCGAATGAGGATGTGATCGAACACACATGTCTATTCCGTCGTTACGGCCATGTATGTGTGATTCAACTGCCTTGTTGGTGTGGTACTTTTGGTGAAAGATTGTTAGAATGATCAAACCCTAAGCCTTATAATAAAAACCTATTTACCTTTATAAACTAGTTACTTCCTTAGCTCGAGTGGTGGAGGAGATGTGTATCCTTAGCCAAGCCAAATAAAAAGAAATAACTCCCATACCAGACAGCATTGAGCGAATTAGTTACATGTTACCACATAGATTAGTTGAGTGATTTGAGTGTTTTCATCTTCCTATTTCGTGAGGTGTTTGGTTGTGTACTTGTAATAGATCAAATAAATGCTTAAACGGAAAAATCCTTAGGGATACATTTTCATAAACTTCTAAAGGCTACTTGAGGACAAGTAGGATTCAAGTGGGGGGATATTTGATGACATCAAATAACGTTACTTTTATAGCATCATTTATCCCATGTAAATAACCCATTTTGTATAATTATTGCAAAGAATTGTTACTTAATCATTTGTATTTGAGAATTGCAGTAATTATGGAGTACTTGGTGAAGATTAGCAAAAAGGCACGCATTCTGGAGCTTAAACGAAGACATTTGAAGATTATTGTTCTGACATCCTATACGCCGTATCCATCAAGGAAGATACGACGTATATGTGCCTGCACTTCACTAAAGACCACAAAGGAACAAGGATCAATACGCCGTATCCAGAGAAGTCTATACGCCGTATTCAAGTTATGGTAATAAAATATTCTGGAAGATATCGAACGTGGTCCCTACTCCAAGAAACCCCCGATACGCCGTATTGACCTCAGTCAATACGCCGTATCGACCAAATTCCAGACCTTATAAATAGAAAACCTAAAAATGGGTTTTCAGTGTGCTAAATCATATTTTCGATACCTTAACCATAAAAGTCGATTTTCAGAAGAGAAGAAGAGCAGAAGAGGTCGAGCAAAGTAATTAATTCCATAGGAAACAACTTGTAATCTCCTATACTCTTGTAATCGTTTAGTTTTTGGTATCATTCGTTAACTCGGTTAGTTTACCTTGGCTAAATTATTACTCTTGTATTGATTATGACGTTTAAAGGCTAATACCTTCGGGTATTAGCCATTATTATGAAGATTTGAATGTTTGGTTTTGTTTATCTCGATTGCTTAATTTATCGTTGATTGCTTGTTTATGTCTATCAGTTTATACTTGTTTACGTGCTTTTGTATGCGACCTATCATTCAACTGGATCTAGTGATACGGACCAAGTAATCTAGATGCCGGGATGGCTCTCCATATAGTGATTTATACATCTAGACCAATAGGATCACGAATAATAACCTATCTTTGCCTTTAGATTGCGAGCTTAGTTGGACCGGCACCCTTGGGATCATAGAATATGTAGATTAGTAGGCCAATATGTCAGAAACCATGGTTACCCAAAAAAAGACTTGGTTAGTGGACTACTAGTGTATGAATTGCCTTTAAGCAGTAAGTGGGTAAAGTCTCTATGAGCTAGGGTTTAACAAGATCACCATTGCTTTAATCCTTAAGATAGATTATAATCAGCAAATAAGGATGCTTTATGTGGATACGTTTAATTGTGACAGAATTCTTCGTATCTAGGTCTTAGGAAGAAGTACCGCCTAAGTCTTAAGAATGATATGCCGCCTCGAGATAAGTAATCATTGCACTAAATAAACAAACCAACGTTCTAATTGGATTAATAATGGTAAATACAGTTTTCTTATATTTGGCTAGACCACTCTTTTATCTTTTGTTAATTTACTTGCATGTGTTATTGTGTCTTAAGTTGATTTAAGTCACCACAAAACCCGTGCCAGTCTCTCAGGCTGAAAAACCCTCTTATCCGTTAGATTTAGGATTAACATAAGTTTAGCATAGGTTTAACATATAATATAATTAATTTAGTTTAGATAACGAAAATATTAATAAATTGAAAGATTGTTTCTCGCTATTAGTGATCGACACCCTACTTACCACGAAACTCCTATCTGATCGGGTACACTGACCGTTAAAGTGTTATTTTTTGGTAAAGTCGACAAAATCTAAATTTAAAACTTGAAACGAAAATTATAACCACACAACGACACAATCACCTTCTTCCATTCCGAAGGAGAACTTCTTGGGACTTAATTTCATGTTTATCTTTTGTAACCTTTTAAAAGTTTCTTGTATGTCTGCTAGCCTGTCTTCTTCGTCCATGCTTTTTATTACCATGTCATCTACATAGGCTTCTATGTTCCTACTAATCTGGATTTTGAAGACTTTATCCGCTAATCGTTGGTATGTAGCTCCTGCGTTTTTAAGTCCGAAAGGCGTCTTTCTGAAATAGTACACCCCTTTCGGATCGTGGAAGCCTGTTTTGTGCTCGTCTTCCCTTGCCATTTGTATTTGGTGGTAACCCTTATACGCATCTAGGAAACATTTGAGTTTGAAGTCGAAGAGTGAGTCTACCTTCCAGTCTATTTCTAGCAACGAGTAATAATCTTTTAGGCAAACGTTGTTGATATCTGTAAAATCGATACACATTCTCCATGCTCCATCTGTCTTTTTAACCATGACGGTGTTGGTTTCCCACCTTTGGTATCTTATTTCTTTGAGGATTATGGCTTTTTATAGTTCTTCCACTTCTTTAGATGCTGCAGCACTTCGCTTAGGGGCCATCCCTCTTTTCTTTTGTTGCACAGGTTTGATCTTCTTGTCTTCATTTAGCTTATGCTCTGTGATGTAAATCTCACTTCCTATCTTGAGTGTCCTTGGGATTCTTGTCATATCAGATCATTCCTATGAAAATATATCTGCGTTATCCCTGAGTAATTTTACCAAATTTTGTTTGAACTATGTCGAGAGTTGCCTTCCGATTGTCACGGTTTGTTCAGGGTGTTTCTGATTAACTATCACTTTTTATTTTGGGTTTACGCACTCGGAGACTACGAGCGGGGCTTTGCAAAGTAATTCTTTTAGTAATTTTACTTGCTCGCATCTTCTTATGTCTCGATACTCTGACATGATGACCCTTTGCACTTCTTCTGATGGTACAGGACCGCAGAGTGCATTGTGGAAGGTATCATTCCCAATTCTGAAATAGCGGTTCTTCCGAAGAGCATGTTTTGGGGGCAGTCAGACCGTACTATTAGGAAATTGATATGTTCGCTCCTGTGGTGTGAGGCTTCTCCCACCATTATCTGAAGACTAATTTCTCCTAAGGGGTTAACTTGATCGGAGAATCTTGATAGTATTGTGTACACGAGCTTTAGGAAATAATGGTCGTATATTATGTCATAGGCGGCTCCTCCATCTAAAAACACTCTTCCTACTTGTCTCCCGTGAACTTGTACTCTTATGAGAATAGGGTCTACGGATGGAGCCTTGTTCTGGATTGGAGGTGTCATACCCCGACATAGGCAGAAACACGGGTATGCAACGAAGAATGATCAATCATAACACAAGGTACACGATAGAGAAAACTAAAATGCATTAATGAAAAGTGTCATTATGATCTTCAACCTCAAATACAGGTTTGAGTGAAGTCCCAACAAGAACACTTCAAATAGTCTCTACAAATACAACTAAATACCCACGCAGGGGTCCATACTAGTCTTAAAACAACAATCTTCAAAATACTTAAGTTCAACACAAAGCTAAATGTCAAGTCTCTCAGAACGAAATCCATACATAATGCTCTTATGGCCTGCTAAAGTTTGCACTTGACTTCACTATTCATTAACAACAATTGAAAATGATACTCGAAAAGGTCAACATAAAGATGGTGAGCTCGTAGGTTTGAATAAACCTAGTTGATGTGCTAATATTTTAAGTAGTGGACAATTGTGCACTATGACAGTGAATACATGCAACACATTCCATTTCAAACATAGCAATTCCATGCTATCAAATACACATCCATATGGACCATTGCCACATAATGTCCTTAACTCTCAATTCACACGCACCTACAGCCTACCAGCTGGAGCTATATATAGGGCGGAAGATCACATATCATTTCAATCCATAGCAAGTCCATGCTATAAAAGATCTACACAGAAAGTTTCACACAGCATATCCAACCAAAACTCATGTCATTCACATAGCAGTCATAGGCACATAACATTGTCCCAAAAACAAATCAACTTTTGCACGGTACAGAAAATCAGTTCAAAACAGATTTGAGTATCATTTTTCCCCAACGAAAAAGATTTAAAAAGTGGGGCTATGATAACTCACCTCAAAAAGGTAACAGTAGCAAGATCAAACAAGAAAATGCAACGACGTCCGAACACGACCTAGTCCAATAAATGTCCATTTCAGATATACGTTTCAAAAGATGTTTTCTAAGTTGATGCATAAAGGTCAAACGAGTGTTGTACGGTCACCCTTAGATGTTATCAGTGGTGTGATGGTTGATGACTTAGTTTTAAGATAACATACTCCAACTTATACTTTAGTATACTATACTTTAACAATTTAAGTAAAATAGATAAGTAACATAAGATAACCAAATAATAGACATTCAAAATATTCTTCGGTAAATCTATTCGGTAACCCTAGTTACCTTAATTAATTGTATAGCTTATAGAAAATTAAACGTTTATTTACATAAAAAAACTTAGAGAAGTTTCATATATTATATTTATAAAATATATATTTTTTGTCTTTTAGTCGACTTATTAAAATAGTAATATTTTATTATTTGTCTTGAAAATAAGTTATGAGTAAAAATCTAAGTATAGGATTTTTACAAAAATTCGGCATGACCCGCTCGTTTATACAACGTTTTTCAAGGTTCAAACCTCAATTTTAAACACTTTTTCTCAATTTCACCATTTTCTGACAAAATGCCAAAAATCCATATTTCGCAATGTTTACCAAAACACGTTTCCTCAAACGACTAATTCTCATCTATGTAATCGTATATGTATGTTTCACTTTCGAAAGTCCTTTCTAATAACGTCAAACGACTAGTTTTTGCTTATTGGGCTTTAAGGCCCAATAGAGGTCCATTAAGTTATTCGTAGTTATAAAATACGATTTAGGCCTAATACTAAAGCCCATTAATAAATATAATCGCAAATGATAGTTACCAAAATAATCTGAACCACAATAAGCTTACAATAAGCCACGGTTTATTGGGCTTATTGGGCCATGAGCCTTATAAGCTCCCAAACAATATATTAAGCTTTTAAATAAGCTAATAAGCTACGTAGTACATTTGGTTATTACCATAAGCTATCAAAATAGTCCATAAAAATACGACATAAGAGGTAAGTAACCAAAAATAACTATTCTTTTGTCCTTGTGGTTTTTGAACCAATATAAGCTTAAAATAAGTTCAATAGTGCTTATAAATAAGCCAAATAAGCTACTAATCAAGTAATCTAAATAGCAAATAAATATTTTTCAACCATCACAACCACAATAAAAAATGATAAACCTTGTTCCCTTTTGTTTCCCTAGTTCGAACCCCAAACTCACCCTTAATAGGTTTCCGCAAATTTTCCATGTTAAATTCTTAGAAAATGCACCGTACAACTAGCTTCTACGCATCATTGGACATTCAAAAGTACAATTTAAATTAAAATTTAGAAGACAGACAAAGAGGGTTTTTTGAAGCGAGTTAAAACACGATCTGACAACCCAAACGTTGTTTAAATGATAACCCGAGTACTAGAATCAACCCACTATTCCTAAATCTTCATGTTCTTGATCAAGTTTGAAAATTTTTAAGTGTGTGTGTGTGTAGATCGGACGCAACAAGGGAGAAAAGAAAGAAGTGTGTGTGTGATGTTTGAAATGAAAAATGCATGTTATGAAAGGAAACAAAATACTTGTACCAACCTTAGGACACCTTAGCTAAAAATTTGCCATCTTTGTCCCCTTGGTGTTTCAAAACTAGATAGGATCCTAGGGGGTCTCGGGAGTCTTCATTTTGTGTCGGGTTCGCTTAAGACTCAAGTTTCGCAAATTTAAAATGTTACCCAAAGTTTCTTAGTATTTTTAATGAACCCAAAAATACTTTTCCATGAATCTCGATTATTTACACAACATATTTTACAGTTAAACATCCTAGAATTTGTTTTGAACATTAACGGACGTGTCAGGACTCGTTTTTTAGCATTTTAAGCTATTTACGAGATGAACCTTCCAGAACATAATCAACATAGATAAAATCCTCTAAAATGATTAACACAAGCAACATAAACACGAAATACTCACAATCACATTGATTTGCCACCGTCAACACGGTACTTGCTCTAACGAAGCTAACAAAAGTCAAATAGTCAAAGGACTATATTAGAACATTCAAAATCTTAGAAAAGGACAAGGGTTACATGAGGAAATATCATTTCTTCTACACTCATGATTTTTGGAGGTTCCTTCCTTTTTAGCAGATTGTTTATTATTCCAATCATGAGGATCGGCTCCTCTTTTCCGTCTGTGATTAGTTGTGCCTTTACGGCAGGTGCGGTCCATTCTCCGAGTTAATTGTCTTCTTTTTTAGCTTTTCCTTTTTTTGATCCCTTTTACCAAGTGGGCTAATTTCCCCAACTTGACTACTTCCTCTATCTGGCTTTTTAGCTCTATGCAAGCGTTGGTGTCGTGGCCGTAATCTTGGTGGAATTCACAGTATTTAAATGTATCTCTAGCTTTGGACAACATTTTAGGAGGCTTAGTGAACTTTTTTTCCTAATTTTTCGGTGGTGAGGATTTCTCTAGGGCTCTTAGTGAGACTTTGCAAGATTTATAGGTTAGGCTCCTTATAGAGGTTGTACCAGGCTCGTCTTTCTCTAATTTCTTTTCGGAGCCTTCCCACGGTCTCCCCATCTAAGGTTTTTCTCCCGTGTTACTATCTATAAAAGTGATTGGTCTGCCTTTCAAGGCTATTTCATCTGCATGCAGCCAAGAGTATACTTTCTCCATGAGTCCATCGTAGCTTTCAGGAAGCTCCTTGGATATGAATTTTACCAAAGACTTTATTTTGACTTCGTGTATGAAGCCTGATATTCTCTGGCCTTCATTGAGCCTGGTGATCTAGGCCGTTTCATCCGTGTGCCGGGATTATAAAAGCTCGAACACTCTCACCCTCTTTTCTTCTTATGTCGTTGATTTCCAAATGAGTCTTGGTTTTCTTCTTCTATTGTTTAAAATGTGTCTAGAACCTTTTCTTTAGGTCTTCATGGTTTACGACTACTCCATTTGGGAGGCTATGCCACCAGACTCTCGCGGCATCCTTTAATATGTAAATGAACATATGGCATGTAACCGGCATTACCTACTTCTCCATCCTCATTTCTCTTTCGAAGACATGTATAAAATTATCTGGATCTCCCTTACCGTCATAGTACCATACGTGAGGTTGAACTTTCAAACCGTCCAGGAATTGGAATTTCTCAATCTACCTTGTTAGTGGTGAGGGACTTTCCTCGTCGTACCCATATTGTCCCCTTGGGGGTCCTGACCATAGTGGGTCTTGCCCGTAGTTTTTCCACGTAAGGTACATCAATCTTAGGGGGTACATTTGGTTGAGAGGATAGGGGTTGTTTTGGGGACGCCCACCATTAGGGGGTACATATTGCTTGGAGGATAGATGTTATTTGGAGGGTAAACATTGTTTGAAGGGTAAACGTTGTTTAGTGGATAAACATTGTTTGGAGGGTAAACATTGTTCGAAGGGTAAACGTTGTTTTGGAGGATAAACGTTATTTGGAGGATAAACATTGTTCGGAGGGAAAACGTTGTTCGGAGGGTAAATGTTATTTGGAGGATAAATACTGTTCGGAGGGTAAACGTTGTTCGAAGGGTAAATGTTATTTTGGAGGATAAACATTGTTCGGAGGGTAAACGTTGTTCGGAGGGTAAATGTTATACCTTGTAGGGTTCGTCTCTGCCCGGCGAATATCAACGTCGCCTTCCCTTATGTAGAGTTGTTGGCCGGAGTGATGAACTCCATGCGTGGGGATTTTGTGAACATTCGGGGCATCCCTTGGTGACAGGGTTCTTCTCCTCCTTTTTGTTTCTCGTAAGTGAGCAGCTAGCAGCAGGGGTATACCTTCGATGACATCAAATAACGTCACTTTTATAACATCATTTATCCTATGAAAATTACCCATTTTGTATAATTATTACAAGAATTGGTACTTAATCATTTATATTTAAGATTTGTAGTAATTATGGAGTACTTTGTGAAGATTATCTAAAAGGTACGCATTTTGGAGCTTAAATGAAGAGTTCGAGAAAGTCTACTGATCTGACAGCCAATACGCCTGATTAATTCAAGCCCTAATATACGACTATCCAAAAATTTGTTGAATAAAAAGACCATTGCCTGACTTGAAGTAAAACGTCATATTTCCACAGCAATGATCCCCGTATATAATACTTTGGTCAACGAATAAGAACCAACTTGTTTTACATCAATACACCATATCCATCAAGAAGATACGGTGTATCCGTGCTTGCACTTCACGAGTAACCACGAAGGATTGATTACCCAATACGTCGTATCCACGAAGACTCAATATGCCGTATCAAAGGTTAAACATTAGAAGATTTTGAAAGATATTAATCATGGTCCTTACTCTAAGAAATCCCTTATACGTCATATCCCACATAGCCCGATATGGCGTATCGATCAATTTCCAGACTCTATAAATACAAAACCCCAAACTCAGTTTTAGGTATGCAAGTGAATCCATGAACTACCAAGTCGACTATCAGACGAATAGAAGAGCACAAAAGGTCAGAACAGAGCCTCAAGATCATAGAAAAACTCTTGTGATCTTTGCACAACCCAATACGCGTTCGGTTAAGGTTTCTTTTCTTTAATCGTTCATATATGAAACCGTGTGTTTTTTTACAATGACAACATGTTTATGAAGGTTTAATGTTTGGCTTGTTTATATCGATTGCTTAATTTATCGTTGATTGTTGATTATGTTTATCAATTTATGTTGATCCCACTTGAATAGATCTTGCTTAGCTTGTAAAAGGCTTAGTTATATTGAATAAATCCAAGACAACTATGGTAGAAACTTCTATTGAATATATCAAAGACTATGTGGAATCTAGTCTATGATACTAAGAAGAATTCTAATAAAATAGTAACACAAAATCAAATAACAAAACAGATTACCAAACTTTCAGTCTCAATATAAAACGAACACTCTTGAATAGTGTTGGGGTTTACAAAACCTTAAAGCTACGAATATCAAAAGATGTGTGTCTAACATTATGCCCTAAGACCTCCTTTTATACACCAAGGAGTCCTACAAGGCTTACAATACTTTCCTAAGTTATCATGATCTTTTCTATAAACACATGTAATCTCTTAAACAAATAAGTTATACATATCTTCTTTACAAATAACTAATACTTATCTTCGTAAGTATTCTTGTTCTCCAATCAATCTTTATCTCTTCTCTGATAAGTCTTTGATCTCATCTCTGTCAGCATAATCTTTCCAGGAGTAGTAATCACTCAGCAGTTGTAATTGAGTACAAGTAGCATTAACTACTTAGAAGTTTACTTTAGCATACTATCCACACTAGTAAAACAGTACTAACGTTTGTACTACAATAGTAACTAACTTATATATTTTATCTTCATCTCTGAGCAGTCTTAACTTCGACTAGCAGCAGTAATTTTATACTAAGAGTACTAATATTAAACTAACACTAAGTAACTAGCAGTAGAAACTTATATACTACTGGTACTAAACTACTTAGTAAATTTCATTAGATACCAGCATCAACTAAGTTATGCTTGAACAACACTAATATATACTGAGGCAGACAGTAACTCTAAGAATATCTTGAAGTCTTTTTAACCCAACAATCCTCCCTTAAACTTGATGTTCATCATCTAAATCTTCAAGTTTCTTCATTAAAAGTCTTCAGCATCACTAGGAGGATGCATTCAAACACTTCATTGACCCTTTTCCTACTTTGTCATGAGCTTGAGTAATTAATAACACATCTCATTCTAATGGTCAGCTTGAAGCTTTTTGTTCAGCATGTTTGTGATTGTTATTGGTGTAAGGGGATATCTTTTCTCAACCAACATAAAGATATGTAGATTTTTAAACCTCACAAAGTGCACTCCACAACTATCAAACAGCTTTCAAATAGTTACTTTGTATCATTGTAGATTTCTCCATACTTCACTTTTTATGTCAGGTTCAAACATTACTTTCAGATCACCCTATAAAATTCTTTCATAATCCTCCTTTGGCCTTGTATTCCCATGTTTAGCTTTAACCAACTTCCAGAGGGTCTCCAAGTCTTCTCTATCAATATTTTGAAGCATCTTAATCATTAATAAGTATCTTTTTGAACTTCCATCAGCTCTTATCAATTGAAAGTATCCAAACTTTCCTTCTTTAACAATCTTGTATTCAACAATCATTGGAGGTTTGGTGGCTAGAGGTATAGCATCAATTGCTACCTCATCATCTTTAACTATCTCAATATGCTTTTTCATCTCTACCTCCTCTTGATCATCATCTTTTTCAGCTTTTACATGCTCATCTATCTTTTGCTTCTTTGATTTATCAAATTCAAGCTCATCTCCTGCTCTTTTAGAACTTCCTTTAGTTCTTGTCACACTGTTTTTCACCACCTCTGAATCCATAGGAACAAATGAATTTACCTGTTTGTATGCTTTGTCAAAGAGCTTCTGGATTTCTTCATAACTCCTTCCTTTCAGCTGATTGTGCTTGTATCCACCCATATTCTTTAGGTATGCACACATTATATTCCTTATCTGAGTTTTGGTAGGTAGTCTACTTCATTGTTTTGCTGCTCTCTGTGTTGTAAAGAACTTTTTCCTTTCAGCTATCATCTCCACTAACGTTCTTGACTTTTCTTCAATGGAGAATTATTCTTGTTCTTCAGCTTGGAGTCTTGCAGCTAATTGCTCATCAGCCTTAATAATAGCTTAAATGCTATCTAGTTCTTCAATAATTGCTGCTTTGCTAGTTTCTTCTTGTGCAACTCTTTCTTTTTGCATTCTTTCCAACTCAGCTTGTTCTTCAGCATGCAATCTGAGTGTCAATTATTCATCAAGTGCAATTTGATCTTTCTTCTTTGATGGATTTTCAGGCTCAATCATTATTGCCTTGCCTTTGTCTTTAGACTATGGAAGTTGTGATGCTTGTGAAGGTGTTGATATTGTTTTGAATTCACTTGGATCTTGAACTACAACGCCTCTAGCCTTGGGTCTTGTAGTTGTAGTTGTTGTAGCAGCAGTTGTAACAGCTTTGGGTTTAGCTGCTTTGATCTCTATTATAGTTTGAGCCAGAGTCAACTCATCAATAGTTGTTGTTGGAGCACTAGCAGTAGTAACTTCAACATTAGCAGTAGTAACTACTTCACCAGCAGTAGTAACTGGATCAGCAGCACTAACTTGCTTTTCAGCAACTACTTTTTCAGCAACAACTTCTTCACCTTGTAAATCATCTTGTACATCAAACAACATCTCTTCATCATTTCTTTCTTGAGTCTCATCAATCAAGGTCACCTCTTCATCAGCATCAAGATCAGCTATTTTCCTCCCCTGTTTGGATGCATCCTCCTAAGCACCCAAACTAACATCATTAGAGGATTCTACCTTGCTAGCTGAACCAACCTTCCTTAACCTTTTGAGCCTTGAAGTTCTTAACTTCTTTCTCTTTTCTAACTGCTTGACTCTCTTCTTTAAACTAGCAATCTTCTTTGCTTGAGCAGTCTTTGCTTTCTCCAAATCAAGAACCTTCTCTTGTAGACTGGTACATAAACTCATCAATTCAGTCAGTTGCAGTCTATCCTCACCACTTTGAGGTAGATCATAGGAAGGGATAGATACATGTTCCTCATTATTAGCCTCATCAGGTATAGGCTCTGTAGGACCACTGTCCTTCCTGTATTTTCTTATAGACAGTTTCTTTTGAGGCTTAGATGATGATGGTTGAGTAATAATGGGTGTGAAATGAGAATCAGTAGGAGCAGCTGAATCTTCACCCATATCTTCTGGAGCTTGAACCATCATTGTTTAGAAAAGAGGTGTGACCTTACCAGAAAATCCCTTTCCTTCCCTCTTCATGTTAGCAAATACCTTCTTGGTGTGGGAAGGGGTAACATAATTCCCTTTATGTTTCGTCATTCCTTTAACTTGATTGTCTAGAAAGACTTGCACAAACCTTGGATACATAAGAAACTTCACCCTACCTTCCAAGTTTTTCAATATATTGTCAAAAATATACTTGGAAAAGTTAAATTTTTGGTTTTTGGCAAGACAGATGATAGCAGATGCCATAGTGCTACTAAATTCATTCCAAGCTGTAGTCTTAGCACTAAGGCATTACAGTGTGGTATGAATAAGAAATTTTCATTGGGATGAAAAATAAGCTTTATAGAATGTAAGCTTTTGAGTAAGATTTTCATACCTCATTCTTTCTAGTTTTACAAAAATGGTAGCAATAGGTAGACAATCTGTTCCTTCAGCATCTTCTAACTTAAGATCACTTCTTATACTCGTCTTAGTGATGATCACCCTCTTCTTATCAACTAGGGCTTGTATCTGACGCTCCCCATTAACTGTCTTAACCTTGGCAATTGCCCAGAACTGTTCAATACATGTATTATAGATGGTTGGATTCACCGTTACCGCATATCTGATAGAACTTGCATTCAGAAAATCAATGATTTGTTCAAACCCCTCAAATTATTTAGGTTTATCTAAGAATGTGACTAGATTATATGTTTTAGCAAATTTTAGGGTCGACTAGATTATTCTAAGAATGCTTTGATACCACTTGTTGATCCCACTTAAAAAGATCTTGCTTAGCTTGTAAAAGGCTTAGTTGTATTGAATAAAATCCAAACAACTTATGGTAAAACTTGATTGACATATCAAAGACTATAGGAAATCTAGTCTATGATACTAAGAAGAATTATAATAAAACAGTAACACAAAATCAATAACAAAACAGATTAACAAAACTTTCAGCCTCAATATAAAACAAACACTCTTAATAGTGTTAGGGTTTACAAAACCTTGAAGCTACGAATATCAAAAGATATATGTCTAACATTATGCCCTAGGACCTCCTTTTATACATCAAGGAGTCCTATAAGGCTTACAATACTTTCCTAAGTTATCATGATCTTTTCTATAAACAAACATAATATCTTAAACAAATAAGTTATAAATATATTCTTTACAAATAACTAATACTTATCTTCGTAAGTATTCTTGTTCTCCAATCAATCTTTGTCTCTTCTCTGATAAGTCTTTGATCTCATCTCTGTCAGCATAATCCTTCCAGCAGTAGTAATCACTCAGCAGTTGTAACTGAGCACAAGCAACATTAACTACTTAGAAGTTTACTTTAGCAGTACTAACATACACTAGCAGTACTAACTTTTGTACTAGCAGTAGTAACTACTTAGTATATTTTCAGTCTTCATCTCTGAGCAGTCTTAACTTCTACTAGCAGTAGTAACTTTATACTAACAGTACTAATATATACTAATAGTACTAATATATACTAACAGTAGTAACTAGCAGTAGTAACTTTTATACTACCAGTACTAACTACTTAGTATAATTTTCATTAGTATTACCAGAAGCACTAAGTTATGCTTGACAGCACTAATATATACCTGAGCAACAGTAACTCTAAGAACATCTTGAAGTCTTTTAAACCCAACAATTTATACTTGTTTACATGCTTAAGTATGCGACCTATCATTTAACTGGGTCTAGTCCTACGTATTTAATGCGCTGCAACTTCGGTGTTGTTTGGGCGTAGGCTAAGAGTCCGAGATAGCTCTCCATATAGCAATTTATATATCTAGAATCATAGGTTTACAAATATTGATCTATCTTTACCAATCGTTTAAGGGAATAAGTTGTTCTAGCAGGTGACCTAGTATAGCGTTTTGCTTCCTTTGGTAAAGACTCAGACAGTGGACTACTAGTATATAAAGAGTCGTTAAGCAGTAAGTAGGTAAAGTCCCGATGGGCTAGGGTTTAATAAGATCACCATTATTAATCTCCTAAGATATATTATAATCAACAAAAGGATGCTTTATGTGGATGCGTTTAATTGTGACATAATTAGCGTGTCTAGGTTTTAGGAAGAAGTACCGCCTAAATCTAGGAATGATATGCCGCCTTGAGATAAGCACTTTTGCACTAAATAAACAAACCTGCATTTTATCGAATTATTCATGGTTGATATGTTTTCCTTAAATTAGTGTTTGACCGCTTCTCTATCGTTTGTTCATCTTCTTGTATGCTTTTATTACTTTACTTGTCATCAAAAGCCTAGGTTAGATAACCCAAACTGTGCCAGCCTCTCAGACTGAAACCCTCCTTTTATCTTTAGTTTAGGTTTAACTTAGGTTTAACATAAATCAGAACTAACTTAGATAATTAAAATAATGATAGAACTAGGAATTAACGCTCTCGTTCTTAGTGATCGACACCCTACTTACCAACGAAGCAACATTTGATCGGGTACACTGCCCGTTAGAGTGTTGTTTTTAGGTATAGTCGGCATAAAATAAATAATAAAACTTGATACATAAAATACCTACTCACAATGACACATCAAGTTTTTTGGCGCCTTGCCGGGGAGTGAAGTTCTTTAATTCTTATTTATTAGTGTTTTAGTTTAGATTTAGTTTAGTTTAGATTGATTTGCATATTTGTGTGTTTGTTTTTGTGTGTTTGATTTTTGCATTGTATATTTTGCATATTGTGTGTTTGTGTGTTTTTCTGAATTATTATAGTCCACTGTAATTTTTCTGAGTCGAATACCAAATACGGCGTATTCAACTTTTTGAATATGACGTATAAAATTTTTCTTAACCAATACAGCGTATTCGACTCTATCATTAATACGGCGTATTTAGTTTTGCTGAATACGACGTATTAGGCTATTTGACCATTTTCTTTCCTAGCCATTTTATTACAGGAAATGAACGACCCCAACATTACTATGGAAGAGTATATCAGGCTTGAGGAAGAAAAAGCTCGTAGGCATGGTAAGGTGTATAACTGGGAGACTGCTATATATGGTAAGATATGGACTGATGAAGACGTACACGGCCTCAGATCGG
Organism: Tanacetum coccineum; assembly: GCA_026074375.1. Classification (NCBI taxonomy): domain Eukaryota; kingdom Viridiplantae; phylum Streptophyta; class Magnoliopsida; order Asterales; family Asteraceae; genus Tanacetum; species Tanacetum coccineum. The sequence continues at coordinate 57,678 of BQNB010006786.1, read as the reverse complement.
TTGAAACTGAATTCCCAACTATAGTCTATAATGACGCGTTAACATCTGAAGTAGCGCTCTCCTATGAACCCACATTAAGTCCTCTTAATGACAATCAAATTGACTTTAGAATATTGTTTGATGAAGATTACATGGTAATTTATGACAAAAGTTTATTTTCTTATAAAATAATTTCTGTCGATGAATTAAAACCGGATAAGGAAAATGATAATGATAAAGTCAATATGCCTTTATTTTTGTCATCCGAACCTATGGTAACTCTTAACCATGACAAAAAGGTTGAACCTCCTGTAAGTCCTCAACATATCGATGAAGTTAATTTTAAAAATGAAACGTCATTATCCGAATATGACGGTGAGGAATACAACGTTATATACTTTAATGATCTATTTCCTTTCAACGTATATTATCCTAATGATTTAAAATCGAATAAGAACAATGATGATGATAAAATCGATGTCAAACATTTTTTAAGGATAATACCGGTGTAGGTGCCCATGCATAAGGGTCAAATAAGCTTTTGGAAACAAGTCATGATACAATTAGTAAAATTTTCACTGCTAAAATTTTAATTAAGGAATTAAATGTTAATAACGTGACTTGGAATTATCTTAACAAAGGGATGCCATTCATTTTTATAATTAAGAATCTATATGTGTTGTTTGGCATCCCGTTCGACCCCAAATTGTTTTATAAGGATAGGATTAAATTAGGGCAAGTCTAACTTAAAGACTTTTCTGTAAACAAAAGTGCTTGTCGGGAGACAACCCGGAATGTATTTTCAATTTCCTTATCGAGTTTGTCTTCCCAGACTGTCTATACGACGTATCGAAACCCCATGGATACGGTGTATTGACTACCTGAACGTTATCCAGTCTTTATTTTTTTGCAATTTAAACTTTATTGTCAAACTGGTCGATACGGCATATTCATTAAACAAATACAACGTATTCGACTTTTGACCCGTACTTAGGATTGTTTTCTACAGGTTTCAATATGGCGTATCCTAGGGAATGGATACTGCGTATCGAATTCCTATACGTTTTTAGGATTTTATTTTTTGTATTCTAACCAAACGAATACCCGAGATGGATTGCGTTTGGTTTTTCTATATTTTATACAGGACCTACTAAACGAAAAAGACGACTTTTAGTGGAGTATTTATAATCTGGAATACTGTATGTTGTAGTCATGCTGGTATCTAGACGCATTTATAACACACATTCTTACTCATAAACTCAACATGGAAAATCATACCGAGCAAATATCATGGGAGTTTCTCGTTCTAATTCTTTTATTTCCCGTTTTTAACTATTATGTTTATACAACGAGGGCGTTGTATAATTTAAGTGGGGGGAGGAGAATTAGAATGCTACTTGTCCTATTTTTTACATTAATATGCTTAAATTATGCTTAAATTTTAAAAAAATCAAGCATACTTTTGTGTTTAGTTACATAACCTGCGCACATAACTCTTGTTAGATATTGTGAGAATTTAGCCTGATCCGTTTCCAAATGTTTACCCAAATTCCATAAAAGTATGAGTGCGTCGGTGATGTTGTAGACTTTAGAACTTGGCTTGGTATATCTATTCGAGACCACAATAATAAGTACTATTTTAAATAGATGGAGTAACTTGTTTAAACTGGTAAATTTCTAGGATTACACCCAAAAAGCCTATATGTTGTGATATTAACCCCCATATAAACCCTTTGTTTACTTTCATTTTTAGATTAAGATGCCCTAGAAAAACCTGTTGAGTCATTCCATTCTTTTTCTTACACCAAATGTTTGTTTCGTTACACCTTTACACCTTAGCATACCCTATTAGATTAAGTCCTTAATCGGTTGCTAGTTTCTTTTGTGTAAAGTATTGTATTTCCTGTATTGCAATGGAAATTTTCTATCTCTGGTATTGTCGGTAAAAATGCACAATGCAATTGGGCACGTGTTGATTTTTCATCCATGGTTAGGTCGGGAAATTGCTCAATGCAATGGGAATGTAAAAGTAGTAGTTTTTCAGTATGTTTTACTACTTTCACAAATTATTATTTACATCCAAAGTATGGAGGATTATGGATAAAATATCCGGATTTATGAGATCGTGAAGATGGTGAAATTATTCCGAGATTCATAGTGTATCATTTATGTTTAAAAAAATTAAAAAATGGAAAAATAAGAAAATCGATGCAAAAAAGGGGAGGAAATTTTGGAGATTTTCAGTGCGTTAAAGCTTAAACTGATGGTATTATTTGAAGGATCGATTACGTTGATACGTGACTAAAAATCAACGATGTAAAGTTTTGTATAAAGTGGTAGATATCGCCACTTGTTTTTGTAAAAGTATGTATAGTATGGATGATTGGGACTTGACCGTTATGGGAACGCCAACTAAGGGTTGTTTTCATTTATCTTTAATCAAAGACGTTTTTCGAGTCTGTTTCGTGTCTACTAAACATGAAGTAGTCCATAATATGTGTGGAATCCTATAATGACTCCATAGATCGTTATTAGGACTCATCTAGGGTATGATAACAATGATTGTAACACGCAGCGGAATATAAAGAACACAATCATGTTACTAATAAGGTTTTCTTTATTAAACATTAATAAAGAAACTAACTACTAACTACTACACACGCTTTCTATGCGTTTAGACTCTCATTGGAGAGACTATCTATGAATGAATGCCTCTAACCTAGACGCCTACCCTCTTTATATAATAGAGGGAGTAGGGTTTACAAGGATCTAGGGTTTATAAGGTTTTCCTATGTATTTATTTTTCTGTAATTTTTTATCTATAAACACATATATTTTGGGTCCACAGACGCCCTTGGATCTTGAACAATGAGGATGTGTATGGTTCATTTTGGAGGTTCAGTTTATGCTATAATTCTTGATTGGAACAGTTACACGCTCTTTACAAATATTTTGGGGGGCATATGATACCATACAGTTCATGATATGATTATTGAGGAAAAAGAATAATCATAAGCATTGAGTGGTTTCTGGTTGATCCGTCTGAGCTCACTGAGACTATCGGCCATTGCATGTGATCGCCATGCATATATTGACTACAAGAATTATCCAAAGACATTTTATTACATAATATAGTAATAAGCATGTCTTGTTCGTACTGAAGGAAGAGATGATCTATGCTACTGAGTTCGAGATTCAAGAGATGGTTAATATACTTTTAAGGGGAAGCTTATTGTTCATATACTTAACCATCTACATGCACTCCTATTTGATTATGACAAAAAGGGGAAGAGTGCATGGATTCAGGGGAAGTTCTTCATCTATATTAGCTTCAGGGGAAGCTTGTGCTTATTGGTTTTGTCATTAATCAACTAGGGGAAGATTGTTGGGAATTATAATTTGAGTTGATTATGACAAAACATATTAAAGATGGAAGACCTACAAGACAAAGCTGGAATAACATTAATGCTGATTGAAGATTAGTCAAACAGTATTTAATGCTCAGCTAAAAGATAAAGATCAACATTAATGCTGATTGAAGACTGGTCAAATAGTATTTAATGATGATTGAAGACTGGTCAAATAGTATTTATGATGATTGAAGACTGGTTAAATAAGATTGATCTTATCTTGTCTTGTAAACCCTACTCCCTCTATTATATAAAGAGGGTAGGCGTCTAGGTTAGAGGCATTCATCCATAGATAGTCTCTCCAATGAGAGTCTAAACGCATAGAAAGCGTGTGTAATAGTTAGTAGTTAGTTTCTTTATTAATGTTTAATAAAGAAAACCTTATTAGTAACATGATTGTGTTCTTTATATTCCGCTGTGTGTTACAATCATTGTTATCATACCCTAGATGAGTCCTAATAACGATCTATGGAGTCATTATAGGATTCCACATGCCACTAGACTTCTTTTTAGCAGATTCAAAGATAGATTTAGTCAAGATACTAGCATGTGTAGCATGAACTTTCCTTGCTACTTCTGCTTCTTTAGCTTCAGTTTGATTGATAGACTTAGCTAATTCCAAGGCAGCATCAGGATCATCAGAGATAATGTTATCATCAGCTAATAGTGTGACTTTCTTCTTGACTACTCTTCTGCTAGCAGTTTTCTTCTTAGATGGTTCGGGTTTAGGTTTAGACTCTTTGGGTACATCGACAGTTTCATGAGACTCCTCAGCAGTCTTCTTGCCTTTAGAACCTTTTCCTCTGCTTTTCTTAGGTGGAATCTGATGAGTTGATTATTTGATGAACATCTGATATGATTCTGAACGCTTGATTGCATCAATTAGCATCACATCAGGAATGGGATGTCCATATTCCTGATAGTCTTCACCTATTCTGACAAACTTTAACCGGCTTACAATACCATCATCTTTGATTGTATGATAGTGCTTGTGATTGAGGTTGGTGAGAGACTTGTGTTGTTTCAGGAAATGGTTGATGATGATTTTGGTAAAATGGTGATAGGGCATGTTCTCATGTCTTGATCTCTTTTCTTTCATGTGATCAATCTGGTAAGCAAGATCTTCCCAAATTAATTCATGATAGTTGACATTTTCCCTGTTAAACATCCCCCACAATATGTCAATTCTGGACTTTCAGAGTTTGGCGTTGCTTGCAGTCTTTCTAGAAAGGCACTTGTTGATAATAGCAGCCAGAGTTCTCCATGGCTGGTGCATATGATCCACAAACATGTTGGTGTGCCTGTTCAGTGGACCCTTGTAGCCAAGATCAATGAGAAAGGTGAGTGCAGTTTCATCATCTGGGACATCCGTGAAGTCTTCACCTTCCACTCTTGGACAAATATCAAGGATTGTCCTAAAGACTTCAGCATTGACAATACACTTCTTGTTGGCTAAGAGGAATTCATAAGAATCAATGTCTTGAACCTTCTTAATGGTGTACCAGAATTACTCCATAAAGATTTCTGGGACATCTGCAGATATGGTGAAAGCCTTAAAGCACATGGAATTCTAGATTACATCAATGATCACTTGAAATGTCTCTTCCTTTTATGGAGCTGTGATTTCCAATCTGATATTGGTAGAGCTGATTTTGACTCTCTCAGCAGAAGGAACCCACTTTTCATCACGAGCAGCAGCTTGAAGTGTTTCTTGAGAATTCATGATTCTGCTTAAGAATTAACCAATATAGTTTATATACACAACAGATATATTTTACTGATTAAGTTGGTTATTCTTTGATGATATGATTGATCTATGATTAGGTTTCATGCAAACGTGACAGAATTACTAAACTCTAAGAATAAGTCAACTAAGGTCATAAGTCAAAAATCAACTCAAAGTAGTCAACATGACATTTCTAATGGAACTTAGGACACACATTCAATTAGAGAGCAGCAAATGAACATACAAGCAAAGCAAATGAAGTTATATGACTCTAAACACAAGATTACACAAAATTTTGGGTAGAGTTTCTTTTTGTATTTTGCCATATTTCGCTTGTCTATGTACCTGTCATGTTTCGCTTGAAACATGTCTAACATGTTTTGCTTGGTATATAACATACATGTTTCGCTTAGTTACAACTGACATGTTTCGCTTATAAAACAGACATGTTTTGCTTGGAGTGAAACTGACATGTTTTGCTTGAAATGAAACAAAATGTTTCGCTGGATAAAACTGAGATGTTTCGCTTCATTCAACATAAACATGTTTCGCTCCATTCAAAGCTACTTATCTTAATTTTTTTCCACTTGAAAACCTATAATCTCCTCTAACAATCATCACAAATACATCAAAAACATCACAGAAACACTAATCACAAGATTAAACAACATTTTGAGCATGCAATTCCAAATTCGAGCACTCTTTATGTTCTTGCAATGTTGTTTATATGCATATGTTAATTCTTTATAGCTTAAATCCCCATTCAGGATTATTAACATGTAAAAAAGAAGTTTTTATTTTAATTTCATCATAATGTTACACTGTTATTATATCTTATGATATTAATGAATATCATGGTAAAGTGTGTCACTCTAGTTATTTACACTCTGGTTAGGTTAAATTATGATTATGGATAAACTAGTAAATTAGAGATTTATAAGTAAAAGTTATGATAGTAAGTATTATCATGGATTTGTTAACTTGGTAACTTGGACACATGAGGATACTCGGGACAATGGACATTTATTATATGTTGTTTATAATTATATATATGATATATGAGATCTGTGGTAAAATACAAAATGTAATAAGTTATAAAGAAAAAGTAAAAATGGGGTTCAAATGCCATAAGAAGACATTCTGTCCTCAAAATTTGCGGATTTTTTATATACCTATTTTATATTTTTATAAGATAATACAATTCACGACGATCCAGAAAAAGTAAGCAAATGGTTAAACGGATTAATAACGAAAAAAAGTTATGTTAAAAACTCGAGTTTTTACGTTAATAAAACGAAGTCGTAAATGAATTTATATATAAACATTTTATAGAATATTTTAAACAGCACGTATATTGATTTTTTTAACAAATAATTACATATTTTTAGGATTCAAAAATGATAAGAATCGTTAATTTTTCTATTAATAACGAACGAGTTATGAATTTCGCGATGTTTACGACATTAATACTTATATAAAAACTATTTTTATAAAAGTTACTTTCATGACAGAAATTATATTTTTTTAAACCTCATAAAAATATAGTACTTTCAAATACGAGATACGTCCTCGATAAGAATCGTTAAAAAAACGGAGCGATAACGAATAAAATAAGACATTTACGGGTTTTTACGACGACGAATTCGTTTTTATAAAAATCACGTCTGACTCGTGAACAGTAATAAGTTACTGTTCACCATGTAGGTCCGAATTATTCAAAAATGTCATTTTATGATAAACTGTCTTGTTACGAAAAGATGGACATAGAACGTCAAGAATCGGGCTTAAATACGCGGTAGTTACGCCAGTTTTACTTAAAACGGTAATTATAAAGTTTTAACTTATTAAACACAATTTTTCCAAACCAATTGTGGTGGATTGGCTATATAGAATATTATGTGGTTATCAAGTACTATATTATGGGTTAGTTTCATAATGGAGGCTCTTCGGATTGCGTTTCGAACGTGTTGTTTGGATTTACGATTTAATGTGTCCTAACTCCTCGACGTCTGTCATGACTTTTTAATTATGTTAGACCGAATCGATTAGTAGAATTTAGTTATGGTAACAACTTATAGATTAGATTTAAGTACTTGGTACTTATCCGACCTATGATAATTTAGGTTGCATTCGATCTTTTACGTGACGCTTTATCTGCGGTATTTGGATTATTCTGAAACTCAAGGGTGAGTTCATAGGCCCCACATTTTTACGGGATTTTCAATGATTTCTAATCTATGGGGTGGAAAACATGCTTTGTTTTACAAATTGGACGCAAGTATTGATTACAATGTTTGCCTAAGTTCCGATAACCAGTTAAGCCCATTATCATGTACTGTCAAATTGCATAGATTGTAGTGGAGGAATTACATTATGTGAGCGCGTATGTTTATTTAATAGATCTATTCGGAAAGACCTCCCCGTTAGGGTGACTTGGCTATACAAGATCCGAACGATTATAGCATGTCGAATTTTAGTGTTTGGGGTTAGAACATCATCAGGGCTGAAGTAGCAATATTATGAGTAAAGATCGTTCGAGCTTCAGTGTATGAGTTAGTGTAAATGTATCTAGTTTTTGTGAGATCTGCATGTGTATGCATTATCTCATAAAAAAGTCTTGCGGCCCTACACATTATGATTTTATCAAACCTATGATTCACCATCATTATTGTTTGACGTTTTAAGCAATGGTTTCAGGAGATCAATAAGGGATGCCAAGGATGCTTTGGGTTATATTTTGGATTGACGCTTAATAGATTTAGGTGCATCTATTTGGGGAATGTATATTGTAACTTTTGTATATTCGAAAATGAACAAGTAATGCTATATGCTTTTTGTATTAAATCTTTCAATTAAATCCAATGTTTCATTTTTTAAACGACTTTTTGTGTAGTTCATATTATATCTTGTGTAGTGAGCATGAAGTAACACGCCACGGTCCTTATTCCGCTGCAGACCCATTTGGGGGTGTACATTAATGTGTACTAGATTATTGCTTAAAGATTTCTGGGGACATTCTACAGATCGGTGAAGCCTTGAAGCACGTAGAATTCCTTGATTACGTCATTGATCACTTGAATTGTATTTATTTGTGGCCACTGTGATTTCCAATCTGATATTGGTAGAGCTGATTTTGACTCTCTCAACAGAAGGAACCCACTTTTCATCACGAGCAACAACTTGAAGTGTTTCTTAAGAATTCATGATTCTGCTTAAGAATTAACCAATAAAGTTTATATACACAACAGATATATTTTACTGATTAAGTTGGTTATTCTTTGATGATATGATTGATCTATGATTAGGTTTCATGCAAACATGACATAATTACTAAACTCTAAGAATAAGTCAACTAAGGTCATAAGTCAAAAACCAACTCAAAGTAGTCAACATGACATTTCCAATGGAACTTAGGACACACATTCAATTAGAGAGTAGTAAATGAACATACAAGCAAAGCAAATGAAGTTATACGACTTTAAACAAAAGATTACACAAATTTTTAAAAATTTGGGTAGAGTTTCTTTTTGTATTTTGTCATATTTCGCTTGTCTATGTACCTGTCATGTTTCGCTTGAAACATGTCTAACATGTTTCGCTTGGTATATAACATACATGTTTTGCTTAGTTACAACTGACATGTTTCGCTTATAAAACAGACATGTTTTGCTTGGAGTGAAACTGACATGTTTTGCTTGAAATGAAACAGACATGTTTCGCTTGGATAAAACTGAGATGTTTCGCTTCATTCAACATAGACATGTTTCGCTCCATTCAAAGCTACTTATCTTAATTTTTTACCACTTGTAAACCTATAATCTCCTCTTACAATCATCATACATCAATACTAACATCACAGAAACATAAATCACAAGATTAAACAACATTTTGAGCATGCAATTTCAAATTCAAGCACACAAAGGAGACAAATCACATGGAAACCATGTTAAGGACAATTCTAAACACAAAATATGCACCTAGGGTCCTAGAATAGCTTACAGGCACATTCCCACATCACATGAGCAAACTTACACCAAATTTTGATCTAACGAACCTAGAAGTACAACTTTTCCAATTAAAAGGTTTCAATGGAAGCAAGAACATGTAATAAGGGTATAAGAAAGCATCATTGACACTTATAATCACAAACCCATGACTATTCAACCACAGACCACATGTTCTGCTTTATTCTACATACAAAAATCGCCATATCTCTAAAATGGTTAGGAGATACTCAAACATGTTATAACTACATCTTAGTCGCACCCTAAGGATCAAAACCCCTTAACAAATTAGGCAAAAAATACAACTTTTTTCTTATTAACCCAAAAACGATTTTAATTGATTACGGGTGTAAAAAGGAGTTATAAGCTAATTTGATTTACTAGGATGATGAGTAATGGGTAACGAACGAGTAGGTGAAAATCTTGAGCCTTAAAAACCACGTTTGAATTTTCGATTGGAGCGAAATGTGTGTATGAGAGAAATGTGAGTATGTGAAAATGAATAAGAGTGGAGCGAAATGTGTTTAAAAAAAATTATAACCGGTTTATGTTTTAATAAATGGCAGGAATGGTCCTTGTAGTTTCTTATGCATTCTATTTTTCTTTTAACCTTATTTCTAAGCCTAAACATTTTATAGAAATGACACAATGAACCCCTAAAGTTTATAACTAGGATTCTAAGTCCTCTATTTTGCCATTTAGTCCCTAAAGCTTAAATTTTTTTTGGGTAAAGGGTTACCCCGGTAAATATATTAACCAAAAAAATAGTTAAGTAGAAATGGAATGTGGCTGAAGTACCACATTAACCTCAAGCCACAGACAGCTTGATAAACAAATGTTTATGACATGCCATAAACACAAACAAAGCCTAGTAAAAAATGAAAACTAAGCTAGACAAGAACCAAGATGAGAACATAAAATCTAGCGAGCATCCCGCAAACAAGCAGCAACACAACATGAGTAGATACGATCCAGGTGAGTCTGCCTCCTTAAAAAACCTTACCAAAGAAATCTCGGTGGGAAAAACCTTGGATAAGGAAAAAAGAGTACAACCCTCACCTGGAACTCCCATCATGAACAATACAGTAGCTTGGAATCTTCCATTGGTCAAGCAGCAGACGAGACCGAGTAGACATCTTCTTGAACTTGAAAGTAACCAACTTCAACCGCACTATAGATATAATAACATCAACAATCCGATCCGGAGACGAGGTCTTCTTCTTGAATAATCTTCCATTCCTTTCCAGCCAAATGTTGTATGATGTAGCAGCAAGCACAAGTCTAGAAAGAATACTAACCGCCATTTTGCCCTGGGATATAGGATTAATAAAAGTAGTAATATCAATAAGTCTAGGTGGAATAGAATCAATGCCGCAAAGAACACGAACCTTAGACCACACCTGCAAAGAGAAAGCACACTCAAAGAACAAGTGATCATGAGAATCAGGAACCAAATCACACAAGGGGCATCTAAGCAGGTTTAAGTCGATACTAAGACCGACATCCCATTGTCGCAACCTGTCTTATGTCTTCAACTTCTGCTGTAAGACCAACCACATATGTATAGCATGACGAGGGATAAAATGAGGAAACCAGACTACATTATACCAATTAACAATATCAGCCCTAGTCTGAATCGTATCCCAAGCACATGCCACCGGGAAAGGCCGCAAAACACCATCCCTATCACGCCATAAAATGACATCATCAATATCATCAAGTAATAAAGGAACCTGTAAATGAGCCATAATCAAGAACCTAGATAGCCAGTCGAGAGGCCATCGCCAAACACCATCAGAGATAAGGTTATTGACCGAGTCATCAAGAGAAAAGCCCGATCTAGCAATATCCCTATTAGAAAACATATCCTTAAGAGGACACAAATCAGCCCATCGATCGAACCAAGCAGATGTATATTTTCCATTGTTAATCTTATGCCAAATAAAAGGTCGGATTCTGGATCTAATTTGGAGAAGCTTGCACCATCCCCAACTAACATCACCTCTACAAGGAACATCCCAGAAACTGCGACCTTTAAGCTTATACGTATGGACCCATTTAACCATAAATCTTAAATCCAATAACATTTTGAGAACAACTGAGTTAAAAATACATTAACTCCCCTTTCATTGATAATCCGTTATTGAAAAAACTTTTTCATTTATTTCCGCGATGACATTTTAAAACTTTATTTTTGAAAGAATTGACTATTTCTCCCCCTCAAATAATGTCCTATTTTCTATTTAAAGAGCTGTAGACATTGTTTGAGTGATAGAAACTTCTTTTAAAAATCTTTTCAGATGAGAAACTAATATGTTTAATTATTTTTCTTATAAACAAACACCAATAAAAACAAGATTTCTCTCGTTTACATAAATAAATGCACTGACACGTACACTATTTGAAATAGGAAGCACGAGTTGTGTTGCAAAGTAAACACAAGCCTTTGAATGAATCTAAAGTAATTCATTCATGAGAAAACTTCATTTCTCGTTGTGAGGCCAAGTTCTCTTTTTTAAATACTTGTCTTTAAGATGATGACCGGGTTGCTATCTGAAATAATAGCAAGCCATATGACATATTTTCTATTCGAACTTTATTTACAGCTTTGTACCATTATTGAATGGCATTTCTGAAGCCGTAAATATTATCGATTCTAGAAAACATGTCATGAAAACCTATTTTTGTATTTTTCTGATTTTTTAAATTTTGTATTTTCTTTTTATGATTTTATATTTTTATATTTTGTTTTAGAAAAAAATTTTAAAAAAATGAAAAATATTTTTGGGTTTTCTGATTTTTTTTATATACATATAATATACAGAATATTTCACGAGTTACCACCATTACTCGTCTTCCTCCTCTGTCAGACATTTTAGCGTTCCTGGAGACATGCTTCTCATACCCAGCTTTTTGATCAAGAAGTTGAATCTTTCTCTTGGTAACGGTTTGGTGAAGATGTCAGTCAGTTGATATTCCGTCCGAACAAAGTCAAATTCCACTATTCCATTCTCCACCTGCTCCTTTATAAAATGGTAGCGTACATCGATATGCTTTGATCTTGAGTGTTGAACGTTGTTGCGGCATAGAGCAATTGCACTTTTGTTGTCGTGGTACAGAGGAATCTTATTGAATTGAAAGCCATAATCTGTTAGCTGTGATCGCATCCATAGGATTTGAGCACAACACCCAGATAAGGCAATATATTCAGCCTCTATACTCGAGATCGCAGTGCTCTTTTGCTTCTTGGAAGACCAGCTAACAAGTTTATCACCTAAGAATTGAGCGCTTCCTGATGTACTTCGTCTAGTGTCCTGACACTCCGCGTGATCTACGTCAGAATATGCTGTTAGAGACATATTGGTATCCTTCGAGTACCAGAGTCCCATGTTAATGGTTCCCTTTAGGTATCGAAATATCTGTTTAACCGCATTTAAGTGCTTTTTGGTAGGCTTTGCCTGATACTGGGCACATAAGCAGACTTCATAAATAAGGTCGGGTCTACTGGATGTCAGATACATGAGGGATTCAATCATGCCACGGTAAAGTGTAGCATCAACTGGTGTCCCTTGTAGATCATCATCCAGTTTATTCTTTTGAACCATAGGTATGTCTATAGAATCACTAGATAGCCAACCATGTTTTTTAATAATTTCAGAAGCATATTTTGATTGGTTTAGGAAGATGCCTCTAGGACTTTAAGAAATTTTTAATCCTAAAAAGAATGACATCTGCCCCCATCATCGATATCTTGAACTTAGTGGTCATCTGATTAGCAAACTCATTACACAAAGCAGTATTAGTAGATGAAAATATTATATCGTCAACATAAATTTGTACCAGCAATAAGTTGTTTCCTGCTTTCCATGTGAAGAGTGTCAGATCAACTGCACCTTTGGAGAAATGTTGTAAAATGAGGAAACTAGACAGCATGTCGTACCATGCACATGGTGCTTGTATGAGACCGTAAAGGGCCTTTTTGTGCTTGTACACATGCGATGGGTATTCTTGATCAACAAATCCTTCTGGTTGAGAAACATAGACATCTTCCTTGAGCTCGCCGTTTAAAAATGCCATTTTGACATCCATTTGGAAAATCGTCATATTCTTGTCGGCTGCATTTACTACGAAGATACGAATGGCCTCTATTCTTGCAACTGGTGTAAATGATTCCTCGAAATCAATTCCTTCTTCTTGCATGAATCCCTGAGCAACTAATCTAGCCTTATTCTTTAGTACCCCGCCAAATTCGTCCGTCTTGACCTTATAAATCCATTTTAGTTTGATCAACATGACTTTATCTAGACACGACACCAATTCCCAAACTTGTAGTCTTTCAAATTCATGAATTTATTCTTGCACTGCATCGATCCATGATGGTTCGGTCATTGCTTGTTTGAAGTTCTTTGGTTCTACTGAAGTTAGAAAGGCATCAAAGTAACGCCACATGGCGTCAGTTTTGAGTTTCTTTCTGGTGGAGACAGAACGAGAAGGATCACCGATTACGTTTGCTACTGGATGATCCTTAGTCTATCTACCAATTAGTTCAAATGGAGTATGGAAGGGTCTCACATTAGATGACGATCCTTGCGAGTCTTCATGAAGAGATTCGTGAAGAGGATCATCATAAAATAGTGGTGTTTTAGGTGATTCTTCAACACCTTGAGAAATAATTGGAGAATGTTCTTGATCTTGTGTTGATGGAATACTTGATGATGGTGCATCTTGTCCAATGGATGTAGACACAGGTGAATCAGCTATTTCAACAGCTCTTGGTGCAGCAGCAACTAGAACTGTAGAGACAGCAATAGTTGGAGGATTGAAGTATTCATCGAACAAAGTTTAGAACAAAGTATACCAATCATCTCTTTTTGGTGGATTACAAGGTTTTTGAGGAATAATGTTTGGTATGAGTCCTGAACTAGATGTTGCAGGAGTCATAACTTGAAGCCCGCGTCCTGAACCGAATTGTTTAGAAGCCATTGCTATCAGCTCATCGAACGTCACATGAATTGTTTCTATAATTTTCTGGGTTCTCCTGTTATAGATTCTGAAAGCTTTCTTTGTTGGCGCGTATCCAACGAAAATACCAATATCAGACTTTGTATTTAGTTTACCCAAGTCTTCACTGTTATTGGTCGAATTACATAGTCACATTCACCTATTAGAAGGCCTTTTTATAAATCAACAATACTTAATACCAGGGTTTCAAAGGAAAAAGTTAATACTGTTAGAGTAAATGGTGTTAATACTGCTAGGCAAATAGCAGTTAGTACTGTTAAGGGAAATGGGGTCACTGCTGTTAAGGCCTTAGCAGGTTGTGTTTGGAGACCTAAAATGACTGATTTAAACAATGGCTCCAAAGACAATAGTGGATCATGGATCTCAAAAAGAGTAAATTATATTGATCCACAAGGCAGACTCAAGTCAATAGTGGCTTGGGTCCCCAAGAGAAACTGACTCTCTTATTTTTGTGTAGGGGAATCCACAACAAGCTTTAAAGTATAAAGGAATGTTTGATAGTGGATGCTCCAGGCATATGACAGGGAATAAAGCCTTACTTACTGACTATCAATGTAAACCTCATGAGCATCCTTATTGTTCTTAAGCCTAGCAGAAATAGGTTCTATGTCAAGCTTGAAAAATCCTAGAGCAAGAGTGGCATTAGGTTTTGAAACCACAGTATTGACAACATTTTTCCCTTTAATTTTCCTCAATTCATTTTTCAATGTTGTAATAGCAAAAACCTTTTCTTGAAGTTGAGCATTTAATTCTGAATTTTTAAGAGACTTTGAATTAATTTGAGCAATTAAAGAGTCACAATGTTCTTTTGATTAAACACGTGTCTTTCTTTACTTTTTCCACACTATCTTTTTCACTTAAAGATTTAATTCTTTCCTTTAACTTTCTAATGACTGTGTCCTTCGCTTGTGACTGAGCTTTCAATTCATTTATTTCAAATAATTGATTAAATGTGGGAGCATTTAGGTTTTCACCAGAATTTTCCCTTTGAAAAATCTCTTGATTAAGTTGAGTTGCTAATTCCAATGAAATGCAATGCTTTTCTAAATTTGAATAACTTTTTACAAGTTTATTGTAAGCCTTTTTTTCAATGAAATCTTTCTTTTTGAAAAGCTCAATCTCAAGTTCTAGACACTTCTTGAAATCATTTACACATGACTTTTTCACATCATAAATATCTACAGAATTCGCAAAAATATGCACAATTTCTTGAGACATGATTTGGTTCAAGAGTTGATCATTATCAATCCTAAGTTGTTTGATTTGAATTTCAAAAAATGTTCTTGTCTACAGAACACTGATCAACAGCAGCCTTCATTTGGTTAAAAACAGTTTGAACTTCAATAATTTCATCTAGAAGAGTTTTATCAAACGCATTGAATGTGTCTTTTAAAACTTTTAAAAATGGAATTATTTTAGTTAGAAAACACTCTTTTGTATGTTCAAAACCTCAAGACCCCGCAGTAATGGCATCAGATGTTAGTCTCCTTTTCACCACTTTGTCAAAATTGGCCAGTTGATATTTTAGCTTTTTAAGACTTTCATTTACCAAACTTACCTTAGGAAGTTCACTAGGAGCTTCGATTCTAACAGGTGTATGTAACGTAATGGGTGTTTCAGAAAGGGTCGAATGTTTTAACCAGAAAGCTTGTTTTGCAGACAATTCTTTGTTAGTGACAAAACATTTTCCAAAATCTTCTTTAATCTTATTCAATTTTGAATAATCAATTGGAGAAATCTTAATCTTCTTTTCTACTAAAATTGGATCATTTTGTTTATCAAGCATCTTTGATCTACTCTCTTCTTCCAAAATCAATGTCTCTTCATCATCAATCACAGAAATCACATCATGTTCTTTAGCAATAACACTACCATCATATAATGTTGGTTGAATCTGCTGAGCTTTTTTAAGATGGAACGGATTTTGATAACCAAGAGCTTGTTTGTGAGTGTCATCGTAAAAAACTTGTGGTTTCGTTAGCATATGCATTGCTTACGTAGATCGATACATCTTACAAATAATATTCTCTAGTTATTTATTTTGTTTTTCCAAAATAATTTCCTTGTCAATGTACTTAGACTCTCTTTCTTTAGACTCTGTTTTGAAGACAGTTGACATTTTTGATAAAGACTCCTTTTCGTTGACATTATTTGAAAGAGTTTCTTTAATTGTATCGATCTCTTGCTGAAAAGCCGCAAGCTTTGCATTTCTTTCGCGAATTAAATCATCCATTTGATAATCTATTATTTTTTCCCTTTGATTCAAATCTACATTAAGTCTTTGTTTAAAAATGGCAATTCATTCTTTGTATCTCTCAAGCTCAGCTGTTAATGATTCATTTACCATTTTATTTGTCTAATTTTTCTTATCTGAATGAGCTACATGATCAGTCATTTGTTCAACTAAGGATAGCACCAATAAATCATTAGGTGCGGAAGGATTAGTATCCTAAATAACCGCATCTTGTGTCTCTTGCAGATATTGAGAGTACGAAATGATATTACTACCACTATGTATCTCATCATCTTCAAAATCATCAACATGTGTTTGTTCAGAATACTGCATCTCGTGCACATCCTGATTAATCATATCATTCGGATAAGATTCAGAATATGGTACCTCAGAGAGAACTTCAAGATTACAGCTTGAAAGATTAGCCATCAGAATCGCTTTAGCCGAGGATAAGTCATCACAATCAGAGTCATATGCATCTAAGTCGTCTGTCTGGAAAGCTGAATTCTGAGGGATTTTTTGATAAGCAACTGAAGCTTCTAATATACCAGGGTCTGCTAAAAATGCAAGTTGCTCTTCATCCAATATCTGACCCGCTTCCTGAGCTTCTGCTAACATCAATTTCTCCTTGAACCATGCAGCATTCCTTGGCCTTTTTGGTTAAGTACACTGTCTTGCCATATGTCATTCTCCTTGACAGTTATAACACTTCACAACTCTTGTTGGACCAACTGCAACATTTCCCTTTGAAGTAGTAACAATTCTTTTGTCTCTTGTACCAGCATAACTCTGATGTTGTCTTTCTTGAACTTGTTGAACTGTGACTCTACCATATTGAATGGTTGCTTGATTTCTAGGATTAGACGATGTTCTGAGTTGATTTTTTGATGGTGGAAACCTTGATGCTATATCAAACAGAAATGCCATTGCTTTGTTGATGCATTCAATCGGATCTTCTCCTTGCTGAAACATAGGAACAGCAAGACCGGAGTCCAATTAAGGAAATTCAGCTTGAGATTGTGGTGTCATTGAAGAAGATATGAATGGTGGAGGGGAAACTGGATGTTGTTGTGGATTTACTGGATTGACTGGAGTATTATAGTGTTGATGATGAATGGGTGCTGCATAAACTGGTGTAAATTGTTGAGGAGGTGGATACATTGAATAACCTGAATGTTGTGGTGACTGAGATGGATTGTTTAGAGTTGGAGAATTGGCTACGAAAGCAAGAGAATCCAGATATCTTTCATGATTGATACGAACTTCATTAGCATGTCGTTTATGTTGACTAAGGTATGCATACAAATGATCATAGTTGGTGGTATACAAACTCTTAGCTAACTTTACATCAGTGATAAACTTACTCCATTCCGATAGAAGAGCATTCCGAAACTTGGTATTGACTTGAACTTGTTGCATAGTCATCCCAATTATATGCATATCATTGATCAACTGAGAGAATCTCCAGTAGTACTCATACAGTGTTTCACCTGGAACATGAGCAAACTTATCAAACAAGTTATACAATCTGCATTCACGTTCTTGGTATGATAATTTAGTGTCTTTCATTAGCATCTTGACTCTATCCGAAATATCCTTAGCCGCCTCTTGATGGTTAACAAGTACATACACATCGGGTGGAAGATCGTGAAGAATGATATTCATTTCTTGAACATCACAATCATCTTGAAGTTGTTGTGCTTCAGAGAGTTCGAAGTATTTCTTAGGTCTAGTTTGGCGATTTTCTTCAATAGTTGGATAAACCAATGGACCATTATCAATTGAATCAAGCATCATTCTACCATGTTTCTTCCCTTTGATGAATAGATGTATACGACTTGCCCATGAATCATACATTGATTTTTCAAGCATTGGAGGATGGTTCTCAGCTCCAACAACAATGATGTGTTCTGCTAAAGTAGTCATCTTGAATTAATTGAAAAGTGAAATGATTAATGAGTGATCGAACAGTGATAAAGGAGTATTATGTTAAGAGTTGTTGTTGGTAAATAAGATTGATATTCCACGGGATTTTACAAATCTTTACTAAAATCGAGAAATCCAAGTATTTCGCGAGATTTTACAAAGTAAGACAAACCGTAGAAAATAAAATCTTTTTGTAAAAAGTGTAATATTTCGCTTGAATATGACAAAGGTAATATTTCGCTTGAATATGTAATGTTTCACTTGAATATGAAAAATTGAACAGAGTAATGTGTCGCTTGATTACGTATTTCGCTTGAACTAGCAATCTGTCATAATTCGCTTAGAAACATATTTCGCTGAGCAACATATTTCGCTTAGACATATTTCGCTTGACCTAATAAAAATTAAACGTAGTTTTGTTTCTTAGAAATGACGTATTTCGCTTGAAGTCAACATGTAATATTTCGCTTAACAACATATTTTGCTTAAGTACATATTTTGCTAGCTTCATGTAATATTTCACTACCTTCATAACATATTTCGCTTCCTTCAAATAAAAAACATACTTTTTCACAAAAACTACCAAAAAACTCACCCTTTTGACGTTTTACCTTGATTTTTCTTGCACAACCAGTTATCTTAGTCGTATATCTTGCTTAAAAACACAAACCTTAACACTTTTAAACACAAAAATCCAGGTTTGTATTTTAAAGCATATGAAAACCAAAGAAGAACTAAAACCAATGATTTAACCAAGATATAAACACACACAAGCTCACGATATCACCCCATGGCGACTGATACCGTAGAAG
>BQNB010006786.1:0-25005 GCA_026074375.1 Tanacetum coccineum | reverse complement strand
AAAAATTATGATGGGCAAACATTGTATGAATTGGGAGAACATGACATAGAACCACAACCTCGTTGGTTAGCCCATGCCAAATTGACGGGATACGCCGAGAGGTACAGTTCTCTCCTTGATGCCAGAGGACTTACGGGAACGGTGTTAAGTCGTGAAGTTTTTTGGGATGCGGCTATTCGTGTTATCAGAAATTGAAATCAGGGAGTGGGCAGGGAATAGAAACACAGCTTTGGTATATTTGCCTTAATGGTGGTTCACACGTCATGTGGGAACATGGTGGCACCATGCTTCTAGCGGCGGAGGCAAGGGGAATTCGATTGGGCTGCTTTTCTACCTAACTATTGGGGCCTAATTTCTAGGTGTGTGAGAAGTTCCAGACTTACACATCAAGTCCTCCACCCCTCATGTACAATGCTTGGTGCCAGAGAGTTAATAACAAACCCAACCGCAGCTAGGGCCGCCATTTGGGTAGAAGCTTGGGTATGACTACATTATTATCTTTCATTATTATTTATATGTTTGTTTATATTATAATTATATGATTTTGTGCAGGATAATGAAAATTGGCCAATTGTTGACAGTGTTGTTGGAGGTGGCGGACCTGGAGGCCCCGGAGGTGGTGGTCCGCGAGGCGGCGGAGGTGGTGATCGGCGAGGTGGCAGAGGTGGTGATCGGCGAGGCGGAATTGGTGATGGGCGGCGAGACAGCAGAGGTCGTAGATATGGTCCTGGAAGCGGTAGCAAAGGAGGGAAATTTGAATTGGTATTTTTCTATATAAACTTTAAAATTTGACAAAAATCGCCTACGGGTGGTCAACACCCCGTCTCTTGGCGTATAGTCCGGAATGGGCCAGACCTAATGGGCCGAACCCAATAAAAGGGTGGCCCACATCCTACGTAACCCTAATCCATACACTATATATACAGGGTAGGATCATCCTACCTCCACACATCTATATACCTACACATGTTATTCTCTACCACCTCTTTACGATATGCTTATACCATTCTGACTTGACCGTCGGAGGGTGGATCCCGGGGCTCCGGCCTCGGGTCCCTTCTAACCGATTCTTCTTTATTGGCAGCACTATTCAAGGCCCGGAAAGACGACGAACGGCACCAAGAGAGTCGTCAGGCCCGACCAAATTATGCATCAACAAGTTGGCGCCATCCGTGAAACCACGAATAAACTATGTTTCGTGTTCTCATAAAAAGCAAAAATCGGTTTCTAAAGTCGGTAACTCTAAAACCTTCTTATTTTTGTTTTTCGCTCCCGCTATTATGCATTCTGTCATATGTAAAAACTTGATTTGATAAAGATATTTTACATATCTTTTAATTTCTTTTTAAATTGATAACAAGATATTAAAAATATTTTATAATTAAATAAAAAGATTTTATCCATATCTTTTTAAATTGGTAACATGATATTATTAATATTTTTTAATTTGATAAAAAAAATTATCAATATCTTTTTCCTTATTTGCATTACCCGGCCACGGAAGTACGTCTTCCGTCGGCCGTAAGTCGAATACCATATTTGCATTACCCGGTCACGGAAGTACGTCTTCCGTCGGCCGTAAGTCTAATGCCATATTCGCATTACCCGACCACAGAAGTATGTCTTCCGTCGGCCGTAAGTCAAATGCCATATTCGGCCGTAAGTTGAAGATAGATATGGCGGCGTATGGTTGAAAAGTGAGAACGTCTCCGCGACAGTAAGAGTAGTCCTTTTAGTCTAGTAACCGCGGCTACGACCACGCTTACTAGACTGGGGGGATATGTTGGCGTATAGTCCGGAATAGGCCAGACCCAATGGGCCGAACCTGAAAAAAAGGTGGCCCATATCCTACGTAACCCTAATCCATACACTATATATACAGAGGTAGGATCATCCTACCTCCACACATCTATATACCTACACATGTTATTCTCTACCACCTCTTTACTATATGCTTATACCATTCTGACTTGACCGTCGGAGGGTGAATCCCGAGGCTCCGGCCTCGGGTCCCTTCTAACCGGTTCTTCTTTGTTGGCAGCACTATTCAAGGCCCGGAAAGACGACGAACGGCACCAAGAGAGTCGTCAGGCCCGACCAAATTATGCTTCAACAAGTTGGCGTCATCCGTGGGACCATGAATAAACTATGTTTCGTGTTCTCATGAAAAGCAAAAATCAGTTTTGAAAGTGTGTAACTCTTAAACCTTCGTATTTTTGTTTTTCGCTCCCGCTATTATGCATTCTGTCATATGTAAAAACTTGATTTGATAAAAAGATTTTATCCATATCTTTTTCCTTATTCGCATTACCCGGCCACGGAAGTACGTCTTCCGTCGGCCGTAAGTCGAATGTCATATTCGCATTACCCGACCACGGAAGTACGTCTTCCGTAAGCCGTAAGTCGAATGCCATATTCGCATTACCCGGCCACGGAAGTACGTCTTCCGTCGGCCGTAAGTCGAATGTCATATTCGCATTTCCCGGCCACAGAAGTACGTCTTCCGTCGGCCGTAAGTCGAATGTCATATTCGCATTACCCGGCCACAGAAGTACGTCTTCCGTCGGCTGTAAGTCGAATGCCATATCCGGCCGTAAGTTGAAGATAGATATGGCGGCGTATGGTTGGAAAGTGCGTACGTCTCCGCGACGATAAGAGTAGTCCTTTTAGTCTAGTAACCGCGGCTACGGCCACGCTTACTAGACTGGGGGGGGCATGTTGGCGTATAGTGTAGATCGACTCGGCCCACTTATACTATTATGGGCTTACTTGCTGAGGACGTATAGCATAAGTCTAGCATAACATGATCAAGAACCGTACCATTCGTTTTAGATTATTTTTTGAAAGCTTATGAATTAGAATATGTGAAATTGCCTACTGTCTAAATAGAGAATTTGATTGGCCCAAAGATTTTTTTTTTCAATTTCAATTGAATCAAACATAATTCTTCTACGGAGTATTATATAAAAGTTTTGTAATAAATTTTTATTCTATCAAAATAAGATTTACATGGTGGTAGAAGGCAGTGTTGGCAGCACAAACAATATCTCGTGATGGCCACATTGTGCTTTGCACCATTTAACACTGCCACCCGTTGATCGTACAACCCTGTGTGTAGGGACGGAACCAGGTGGTGTCCAGGGACACCTATGAATTATTGTGACGTAGTGTTAGTTTTGTTAAAAAAACCTCGATTTTTGTTCAATGCTCCCGATCCCTAAAAATTGTGTTTGTATTATTGTTTAGTTTATTGTCCGTGCACATGGTCGTTTTGTGTCCTGATTTTCGTCCCTGCCTGTGAGCGTGTCTTAAATTTAGTAAAAAATTGGACGTAGTGAATGATTGCAACTCTATGTAGCGTTTCTTAAATTTGTGGTAACGGGTCATAGTTTAATGACGAAACTCTAAATGTTCTCAAAGCGTTCTATATATTAAGAGGACTATGCGCTCAACCGGGCTTGTTGTAGTTCAGACAGCTAAAAAGCTCCCATAATGTTTCTAAATAAGTTACGAAAAAAGGTTGTTTGGACATGTAAATCTTATAGTTTTACAAAGGTGCAAAGTGTAAAAGTAAATGTTAGTAACCGGTATATATAATCTATTCATTACACATTCTCTGATTGATCTCCCACTTTTTTTGCAGAGAGTAAAGTCGACTAACACATACGAAAATGATGAAGCACGAGTCGAGTGATGTCGTGGAAGATATTGAACCGATTTTAATGATAACTAAACATTCTGATGGTACTAATAAGCATTATCTTGATACTAACGGTATGGTTCATGAGAGGCTGATGAAGAAGCCGAAAGTTGATGTTCGGTTGCCTGAAGGATTTTTTGATCCTATTATTCGCGATAAACAAGTACCGAGCATAGGAAATGGATTTTGGGTTAATGAGAAGAAGGAGGTTGTGTCATCGTTAAGTAAGCAGTTTTGGGTGGCTGGGGATGACGAGAGTTGTGGTAACAGCGATATGGTGATACCGCCTGGTAAGAATTACTTTATGCATATATTTATCTATTGTTTATTAATATCGAATATACGTTGATTATAAGAATTGTTCTTGACTGATTTTTTTAGTTGATTAATGTATGTGACTTGATCGTGTATTTGTGTTTAGATTCGTTACTTATATGATGAGTGGTTGCTTTTAAGGACTTTCCTTGTATGCGCATACTACATGCATTTGTTTTGCGGTACATGATATTACAAGTGAAAACATAATTACTAGGATTTAGGGATCAATAGACAGCGTAAAGTTATTATATATGACGTAGTTGATGAATTTCGTTAGGAGGTGTTTCGATACTTTTTCATCACATGATAAGTTCACCATGATTGCAATGTATGTAATGTGTTATTTTTGTACCGCAGTTGGTATGGATCACTTAAGGGTTCATCCTCGGTTTTTGCATTCAAACCCTACCCGTCACAAGTGGGCACTCGGAGGTAACTAACTAACTGTTCTGATAAATATAGGTTCTGAATTTGAATGTAATTAAAGGAACTGAATGCTATGTCTTAAAAACTGATCTTTTTTTTTCGTTTTAGATTTTGCTGAGCTTATTGACAATCCTTTGGACGAGGCATGATGATTTCAAACTTGTTAATAGTTCAATTTGTGCAGATTTACTCCTGAGTTTTTGTTTAACGATTAAGTTTCATCCTCAGGTACGTACTGGAGCCACTTATGCTAAGGTTGACGTGCTGAATAATGAAAAGGATACTCGCAGTAAGATGTTATTGATCGAAGGTATTACTGATCCAAATATTCATAACCTCGAGTTTGTGTCTGGAAACAATATTAATGTTATAATTGATGGCAGATAATGGTGGTGGAATGACTCCTGATAGAATGCAGAAGAAATACTCATCTACGAAAGTGGGATATTCGAATTCGATGGTGAATGATGAGGTTAATAGAAGCGACGTATTTCCTGATAATCATGTTAAGAAAGTGGGACGTTCGGTGATCCAAGATGATGATACTAGCGATAATTTTAGGTTAACTGCTAAGGATGATGTTGTTTCTCATAATATTTACAATGTTGAAAAGGTTGTTAATTTACAAAAAAGTAAGTGGGAAGAAGAATCGATGTCCTTTATGGAAATGCTAGATTGGGTAGCGAATGCTGCACGTAATCCTCACGATCGTGCGTTTGAAGCATCACAAAGATAGTGCAGTGGAATAATTATAGGGTGATAAATATGGAAGCAAAGCTTTGTTGTAGAAGTGCGATTTTTGATGAACTTCATGTTATTCAAGCAATGAAACAAATGGTTTACATGTATGATTCATTTTCCTTAAAATGCAGTGAGTTTATGATCTGTGTATTTTTTTTAGGTTTAATCTTGTTACTTTGCCTGAAAAACAGGTTCAAAAGGCAGAAGAAAAGTTAAAAAAGTTGGACGAAGAACATGAAGCCCTCGTCGGAATAGATACTGATGAACTAAAACCAACAATATGACATGGAAGCAAATTTGAGGAATTTAAGAAGTGGCAGGGTAGGAGACAAATAAATATGATATATTTTGTTTGGCTAGTTGCTTGAAAATGCATCTAACATGCAATTTTTTGATTGTTGTAGGCGTAGTTATCTTTTTTTCCTTCTCATTTTTGTCATTAAAAACATTCAAATTCGACCTTTGTCGTGTATTTTGTGGACCATTCTTACCTTTATTTTTTTTCAAAATTTGGAATGAAAATTGGTCTTTGTACATGATTAAAATGGTGACAAGTAAATACAAAGGTTCGGTTGTAAATTTTCTTAATGGACACAATGAAAAAAAAATGGTTACACACATCCATAAAAAATGGTAAATTATATGCATTTTCAAGCAATTAGCCCTATTTCGTTTAACAAATCCTTGTGTGAGTTTATTTAATTATATTGTCTTTGTTTTTCTTGCAGGATATAGATAGGAGTCATTTTACAAAATATACAGAAAAATCATTTATAATCACTTATCTTTAACTAAAATAATTCACACATTCTTTTTTGGTACAACATTTTAGATTTATCATTGTGAAGTGCAAGTCTTATTCGTGTATACCTCATACTTCACTCAAATATTAATTTAGTTTGAGTATTGATTTAATGTACGTGGTTAATAGTAATTTTACTCGTATTCAATTTTTTTAACCTTGTACGCCCTTTTACGTTAAAACTTTTTTATATGTGGTCGTGTTGCAAATAGTTTGACGTTTTACGTCCAACCCCCGTGACTAGCCTAAATTATAGAAATCAAAAGGAGAAAATGAACAATATATTGATGAGATTCAATGAATTATATAAACTACATTACATTAAATAGGAAACGAATAAAACCTAATCCTAAGTGCTAGAGCGCTCTTCTAAACACAACTGTCGCCCTTATAGCGAACTTCCCACTCAACTCACAATGCGCCAACAATGAACATTGGGAGTTGTCAAACAACTTAATATAACTCAAAATGAAAAAAACAAAAATGTAGCTTCGGAGCGTCCCAGAGTGCACAGACTCGGTGTTAGACGGAGTCTCATTCCGATGCAATTCAAACAGGAGCAGATGCAGACAAAATGCAGACACATAAAATCACACAAATACGGAGATAAACGATAGCAAGTCAGGACAGCAGACAGAGCAGCATATTCAGGCTCACAGCAGATTCAAACAACTAATTCAGACAGACAACAACAGAGATATCCAAAACATGTTGTTGATGCCGAGATGCTACACATAATTACTCAAGACATAGCCGGATTAGTTAATACTATAACATCACTGTCATAAACAATCATCCAAACCAACTTATCCTCCATTTCAAACCAAATACATAATCATGCTTATATTCCAATAACTATACTTCTAATATCAACAATCATACCAATTACTTTATTACCAATACTACCGCAAATTTCAATTTTCACATCGGAACGAAACTATTAGATGTGTGCTCCACACAGTTGAAGCTCAATTTAAGAATCGCATGCCATTAACGTAAACCATTCCAAAGCAAAATCAATCAAACCAATTATGACATTTAAAAATGTAGAAAAACTTCTAACATGTTACTCCCTCTCGTCCCTAAATTAGTGTCCAATTATTGACTCTTTCGAGTTATTTTCTTCAACTTTAACATTAAAATTAATTTTGTTTGTGTTTATATAATACTTGATGAATTCATATCCATGATAATACATTGAAAATCGATCCATTCAGATATTTTGCATTAACTATTATTATTGCACAATCAAAATATTTAAGGTCAAAGGTTAAAGATGAATGACCTCGAAAGTCAATAGTGAACATTTATTAGAGACGGAGGGTTGTATAAGTTTTAATTTCTTTCAATCCGAGGATATAATATATTATTAATCAATTTAAGTTACCCAATTGCATTCCAAGATTCCGATAATAATATAATCAGATGAAACATTCACCAATCAAAACTTAACAACTTATCAATCTTTGTCACGTACATTAAATCAATACTCAAACTAAATTAATATTTAAGTGAAGTATGAGGTATACACGAATAATGCACATTTTCACATATGATATATCTAAATGTTGTACCAAAAAAGAATGTGTGAATTATTTTAGTTAAAGATAAGTGATTATAATTGATTTTTCTTTATATTTTGTAAATGGACTCCCTTCTATCCTGCAAGAAAAAAAATGACATTATTAATTATTAAAGCTCTTACAAGGATTTATTTAAACAAAATTGGGACTATTGCTTTGCAAATTTGCAAATGCATATAATTTGCCATTTTTTATGTGTAGCTATCTTTTTTTTCATTGTGTCATTAAAAATTCAAATCCGACCTTTGTGTTTATTTTGTAACCATTTTACCATGTACAATGACCATTTTACTCTGTGAAAAATTTGAATAAAAATAGGGTTTATAATTGTCACAAAATACACTATAATGTGAATGAATGTTTAATGACATAATGAGAAAAAAAAGATAGTTACACACAATTACAAAAAATGACATGTTAGATGCATTTTCAAGCAACTAGCCAAACAAAATATATCAAATTTTATTTGTCTCCTAACTTGCCGCTTCTTTAATTCCTCAAATTTGCTTCCATGTCATATTGTTGGCTTTAGTTCATGAGAATCTATTCTGACGAGGGCTTCATGTTCTTCATCCAATTATTTTATCTTTTCTTCTGCCTTTTGAACCTGTTTTTCAAGCAAAGTAACACGATTAAACCTAAAAAAATACACAGATCATAAACTCACTGCGGAATAAAGAAAATGAATCATACTTGTAAACCATTTGTTTCATTGCTTGAATCAACTGGAAGTTCTTCAAAAAGCGCACGTCTAGCCAACAAAGCTTGCTTCCATAGTTTATCACGCGTATAATTTTTCCACTTGCTACTTCTTTGTGAAGCTTCAGACGCACGATCGTGAGGATTACATGCATCATTCGGTACTCAATCTAGCATTTCCATAAAGGACATCGATTCTTCTTCCCACTTGCTTTTCTGTAATTTAACAACCTTTTCAACATTGTCAATATTATGAGAAACAATAGCATCCTTAGCAGTTAACCTAAAATTATCGCCAGTATCATCATCTTGGATCACCAAACGTCCCACTTTCTTAACATGATTATTAGGAAATACGTCGCTTCTATTAACCTCATCATTCACCATCAAATTCAAATATCCTACTTTCTTAACACCTTTGGGAGATAAATCCTCATCAAGATATATCCCACCGGTATTCAAAGTGTGCGCCTGGTTGATTATCGAAAACACAAAAAGATAGTTAATTATGAAAGATTGGTGTTTGACGTGTGGCATACTGGTTGATTGTCAAAAAAATGAAACATACTGTAAACATCAGAGAGATTCACCTTAGAAGGTACGCGGTTGGTGCTTGCTTTTAGTACTTTAGATGATGTCGAAGCTTTGAATGGACTTTTTCTTGATGTAGATGCATAAGCTTCTGGCGTCACATCATATTGTGCATATTCCATAAGTTTTAATGCTTCAGAGTTTCTGATGGGCCGCACCACTTCTGTTTTAGAACCATTTGTGTTAATTATGATTGAAACTATATTTTCATCAAATATATCTCCTACTAAATGTTCGGGTTTTGCATCTGGAGCAAAGCAAACTTGATATGTTCAGCATAGCCGATATGTTGGCAATTCGTAGATGAGTATTTCTTCTCCATTCTATCAGGAGTCATTCCACCACCATTATCTGCCATCAATTATAACATTAATATTGTTTCCAGACACAAACTCAAGGTTATGAATATTTGGATCATTATTACCTTCGATCAGTAACAACTTACTTCGAGTATCCTTTTCATCATTCAGCACGTCAAACCGACAAACCTTTTTTTCTTCAGCTAAACGAACCTAGCTCTGATACCATGTAGAAATCAAAGAGGGAAAATGAACAATATATTGATCACATTCGATTAATTGCATAAACTACATTACATTAAATAGGAAACAAACAAAACCTAACCCTAAGTGCTAGACGGGCCTAAACAACGGGTCGGGCATATTGGCCTTATTAGCTAAAAATGGCAGAACATGAATGGGCTGATAAAACTTTTGAATTATGAAAGTGAATCGTTTGTGTGCTATGTTAATAAAAAACGGATAAAAGCCACACAAGTTTTCTACCACTAGGAGAACATGAGAGCAATTGGAAATGATATTGTAGCTGGTACTGAGTAGTTGCAGCAGAACAAGAGAAAAGGTTAATTGCTTTTACAGGTATTTCACTACAAATTATTTTAAAAGGCTATCATTTAACTGTAGATCACCACGTCCTGTTAGATATTCAAGAAGAGTTGATGCGTGACCATGGGCCGGTAGGAGAGCACCAAGCTTCATCCATTTACAAGGGATAGAGATTCTTGTTTATTAAGTTTAAATGCATGTCTTAATAGACCATATTAAGTTAGAGATTAACATAGATGATGTTTTAGGAGCTTCTCTTAAGGCAAATGGAGAAGGAAAGAATATGTATAGGTGATTTGGATAGGAAATAAGCAACTCTTCTTGTGTATGATAAACTGATTTTTTGCTTCAAAATTAGTAGATAAGCAAAAACCATATGGATAAATTAACCAAAACATGCATTGAGTAGTTCATGGAACCTTCGGTAAAAGATTAGTTTATATCCTTTATTTATTCATTAGTGGAACAAAGTGATTAAATTTTTGTGTTCGCTTAGTTGTGTTTAAGGATATATTTACAAACACTAACAAATTGATGTTTTCTCCAACATATTATAGTTATGAGTTTAAAGTTTTTTTTTGTAACCATGCTTTCCGACACATTGGCCGAAGTGATTGATTTTGAAAATAAAATTAGGGTTTTGGTTCAAAATTAATTTTTCGTTAAACTCACTAATGTATGCAAATTCTATGTATACGGGAAGCATATTAGTTGTACATTGTATCCTAGTAGTCTTAATTGTACAAAATTCAAAAAAAAATCAAAAATCCCCAATTTCAATTTTGATGTTCATCATGAACCCTAGACTCAAATTAAAAGAAAATAGATGAAATGACTTACAATTGATGATCTTTAAGATGTTGTGAATGATTGTAAGTGTTGATTTTATCTTCAATTTGTGTTTTGATGGGTGATTTTAAGTTTTGAGGCTCTTTTGGTCGAGTTTGTTACTTGCAGCACGAAGAGGGGTGTTTGTTTTTGTGGTTTGAATTTTTTTTACTAAGTGTAAAATAAGAGAGTCTGCTAATGGCGGTCCCATAATGTCTGGGGGTCCCAAATATATTGGGGGCCGCCTATGATATGGGGGCCGCCCTCAGTGAAGGGTTTTGGACTCAGTTTTTAACGAAAATCTTATAAAAAGGAGTGACATTTTAATTTGCATTTCGCGAATTGAAAATACTTAAGGTACTTCGGATGAAGTAATTTAGTTGTCATGACACGGAATCGAACACGGACTAGAATTGAAACTAGAAGAAGGAGAAGCGGACACATACGATTTATGGAATGTGTTCCATCATTCCTAAACCAAGACGTAGATAGTTAAACGATTCACGTTTAAGGGGTTTAGTAAGAATGTCGGCGATGTTGTCGACGGAAGGCACTTTTTCGATTGAGATATGTCCTTTCTGGACATTATCACGAAGTAAGTGGTGACGTATTTTGATGTGTTTGGTACGAGAATGTTGCACCGGATTTTTGCTAAGGTCAGTCGCGCCTTTGTTGTCGCACATGATGGGAATGTCATCGAGTCGTACGTCGTAGTCGATGAGAGCTTGTTTCATCCATAGTGCTTGTTGACATGCCTTTCCGGCGCTTACGTATTCGGCTTCGGTAGTGGATATAGCAAGAGCGGTTTGTTTCTTCGAGAACCAAGATGTTAAACAACATCCCACGAACGTATAAATACCGCTAGTGCTCTTTCGATCCACATAATCTCCCGCATGATTAGAGTCGGCATATGTTGGGAATTCACTTTTACGTGACGACATTACAGAATTACCATAGTTTATCATAGTCACATACGCGAGGACTAGAATAGGCAACTATGTATAGTTTAGAGGCGTATGGGCTATATATACCCCTCTATGGCTTCCATAGAGGGGTTGAGTCATTTGGCATTGTTGAGTCATTTTGTATCCTTCATTCATTTTCCATCTAATAACAAGTCCATCTTCCATCTCACTACTTTCTCTCACTAAAATGGCTATCATGTGGTTTGACTCACCAAGACCACCAGATCATAGTTTTAGTGAATCTTCAATTGGTATCAAGAGCCATGGCAACATACTCTTGGGTCGGTTTTGATTTGTGTCCGATTGGTTTCTTGGTCTCAAATATGTTTATTTAAAATCTGTCACTTTTGAATATGTCACTGTTGCCATTTGTGGTCTCATCTGTCTCATTTTGTCCTTATTTTTGGCTTATTTAGTGGATGTGTTTGGTATAAAAAGCCACGGAGTCATTTGTTTTTTCGCTTATTTTCGAGGCTTATTCTTGGGTTGTCATAGTTTTTTTTAAGCTTATTTCGGATTTTTTTGGGGCTGATTTGGTTGCTAAATAGTTTTTATAACTTACTAACTGGTTTAGCTTATTTCATGGTCCAAACAGTTTGAAAATAAAAGCAACAAACACAGATCCAAATTTTTATTATCAAGGACAGTTTTGGTTAAGGACAGTTGTACACTTCTTTAGCAAACCGATCTAGTTCAAGACAAGGCAACCGAACGAGTTCATCTCAACAACAACCGATCGAGTTCAAAGTTCAACAACCGAACTAGTCTCATTACAAGAAGAACCGAACGAGTCCAAACCAAGAAGAACCGAACGAGTTAGTTTGAGGAGGACCGAACGAGTAATTATATGTGTGAACCGAACAAGTAATTTGCAATGAGGACCGAACGAGTTTTAACTATTGCGAACCGAACGAGTATATTTTTTGTGAACCGATCGAGTTGATTTCTTTAAGACCCGAACGAGTGGAACCGAACGAGTTTGCAAGTCAGTTTGAACCAATCTATTAAGGAACCACAACCCAAACCGAGTCAACTCGGTATTTACCGAGTTGACCGGTCAACTCACTGAGTCAAGTCGAGTCAATGGTCAAATAGAAAAGACAAAATGATAAGAACAAACTCAATATACAACATCAACAACAACCAAAACCCTTCGTCACAATTTCATTTTCACAAATCAAATCATCCTCATCCAACATTAAGACTCAAACTCGAACCAAATACACCATGATCTCAGATCCTTTCTCGTGTTGTACAAAATTATGTATATCTTAAAGATCAAACACGAAAGGATATCATAATTGATCTGCGAAAGATGATAAACCCATCTCTTTAATTTTCGAATATAAAGAAAAGATCACTAACAAATACTCCCTCCGTCCCACATTAAGTGTCCATTTGACTTTTTCAAAGTCTTTTTTCTTCAACTTTGACCTTAATGATTTCTTCTTATGTTATATGATACTTGATGCAAGATATATGAATGGATAGAGTTTTGAATATATTTTTCGTTGGTATAATTTTCATTCAATATTATATAACACAAACAAAAATATTTATGGTCAAAGTTGATGAAAAAAGACTTAAAAGATTCCATTGTGGACACTTAATATGGGACGGAGGGAGTATTTAATAGTCGATATGTTGAATACTGTACTGGTGTTTGTTTTAACACTAAATACGGATTGTATTATATATCTTTGACAATGTACAAAGATCTTTCACGATATACAAACTATAACTAACGTGGATTCCCAATCTCATATACAAGTTAGAAATCAAGAAGATAAAGAACTTGACTCTTCCTAAACTATAGTTTCCCAAATCTTTAACCAAAAAAATTATTTCTTTTTCATCCTATCCCGATCCCTCTCCATTTCATCCCTCCATCTTTGTCTTCCCCTTTCAATAAATTCTTCACTTCTTCTTTCAAGATCATCTTCAAGCGGTTGTGTAAAAAAATCTTCTTCATCGTCAACATCTTCCTCAATGCCATTGGATGCGCTTTTGCATTCATCGTCATCAGGAATGCCATCGGGTAAACTATTGCATCCATCATTATCATCAGCATCATCATTGTCATTTTCAGACTCAAAACAACTTGCACCTTCTTTTTCCACTTCCTTGTCCTCGTACATGAGCGAGGTAATCAATACCTCAAATAATACATCTTCGCCAGAAGATCTTGAGCCTCTATTGATAATGACGCTTAAAGCAGTGTTGAACGTCAAGAAAACAAATAATCGCCACCCTGAGAGACCAAAAATTAAGAGAAATGAAAGACAAGCAATTAAACATAAAACAAGCAACGAGATTACGTAAACCATATATTTTTCATTCTTGTTTGTTTTATTAAGTTGAGATTATTAAACATTCATTAACGATGTGTATATATACGTTAATAAGTTGGATACCTTGAGTCACAAGGTAGTATAGCAAGTAATTTTCATGAAACCCAATTTTACGTGTGATTTTAGGAAGATTAGAAATAACAAACTAATAATCATGCAAGTACTGGGAAATTTCATGAACTTTTAATCAGCTTATATAAGAAGTTTTATATATTTTGTCATGTCCACATCAAGAACGATCGAGTCATATACAAAACAAGTGTTGTAGAAAAATATATATTTATGACATTTAAAAATTGACAAATATCATTTTGTTTACTACAATAATTCAATTTTAACCAAAATTAATCAAACTTGACTTTTTTTAACCAATCAGATCGCACGATTTTTGCCTACGTGTCAAAATCAAGCGACCTGATTGGTCCAACTTTTTTCTATAAAATTGAATCTCATAAAAAACTCTGAAATAATGTAATTCTTTTATTATACGAAAGATGTAACACAAATAATAATAATAAAAATATATTCGAAACTCATTTTGTTCGGTAGTTCATCTTAATTCCTAGCATATACCGTCCTCTGGATCGGAAGTTAAATGAGTGGATTTAGTTTGATTATGTTGCGTGAATTCTTACTAAGACCGATAATCCACATAGACACGGCCATTCTTGGCAACTTCATCGTTGCCCCTCTTCTCAAAGCCCTTCTTTGCCTTCAATTCGAATTTTGAGTTAGCATAGAATATACACTTATATATGAAGTATTTACAATGAGTCGTTACCGGCTTACCGCTGCCAAAAACAGGCTATTGCAGTTTCGCAGTCACCTTGTAATTTTTAGTTTTATAAGAAGACGACTTGCTTTTGGAAATAAAATTAACAACTTTATATGGTGACATAGAGGTTAAGTTTTACTAGTTATTACATTTTTATACGAGTAATAATTATTGTAATAAAACTATAAAAGGTTGATCAGTTTAAATGTTACCTTGCGCTAACATGGTCGCATTACATAATTAAATCTGTATAGGTTACTTGGAAGCAAACTGTGCATATTAACGCAAATTCTCGACAATAAAAGCAATTTGTTATTAAAACAACCACATTTGGAAAACCCGGAAAAAACACTACCCTAAGCTATTTTCGTAAAAACAAGAAAAATATAAAACTTTAGAGACTAGCTAAACTTCATGATATGAAGCCTGTCCCATACGGGAGTTGGAAATTCTGGGCGTTGTAAATGCTGCTTCTTTTCAAGGTCACAACGTTTTCGCTCAAATTTTAAGCATTCATCAATGATGCGATTTTCAACATGTTCTCGGGCAAGAGTTCCAACAGGTTATTTCTCATCAAACGCATTCGTTGCTTTCACATAAAACTCAATCTTAAAGTTCTTTTGTCATCATCGGAAATTGATGATCGTCATGCATTGTTATAGAACTAGTTGGTTACCCGCGCATAGCGGCGGCAATCAAAAAATGATTAGAATCCTCTAAAGGTGAGTCAAACATGATACATCATGTTCACCAATCATAAATTAGTTAATTGTATAAAACTTTTTCTTTTAATAAAAATCATGGACCCACTTATTTATTTTCACTCACAATAAATTTAACATGATCAATCATGTTTGACCACAACTTTAGAGGATCCTTTTCCATCAAAAAATTACAAACTCAACTCTTTACGTAATTTTCTATCCGCTTAGTAATTTCGTTTCACAACACTTTAAATGTATGTGTTCATTTGGGTTTCCCGTAGCTTTCTCGGAACACCATATTAACATCATCATTCTCGCATGTAAAAAGACAACACTCTCTCCGAAAGTATATAGTTTTAACGTATCAAGTTTATATTTAATTAAGGTTAAAGTTGTAAAAAATATAAATCAACATAAAATAAACCCACTAAAAATGTAAAAAGCAAAAATTATAAAAATATATCAAAATGGATGTTAAATTAAAAAGCATAAAATTTTAAAAAATATGGTGAAATAGGGGTTGGGGGGGTTAATAATAAAATTTATTGGGGATTTTAATAAATTAAAAAAAATAAAAAACAAGATTATTTCAATTTGAAAATAAATGTGGTTTTTTAATCAAAATGTGACACATGTCACTTTATGATGTGGTTCCTTAAAATAAGATGGATGGTCAAGATTGCACCTCCTTATCTTAATTTTTAATGGGTCCCACATTATAAATGCTTTATATAGTAGTATAGATATACAGGATTTGGATTTTCGCTTGATTGATTGATAAAGATTATAGTTAACCATGTTGAACAAATCAAGGGCCAACAGCACCTTTAATATCTTTCGTACAATTTCAGGCGTGTCGCCGCATTACTTGATTCTTGTTGAGAGGGATGCGGTGGGGCGCTCGGAACATTAATACGTGACTCCATGATAATTACTGTTTAATTGAATTCACAAACGAAAACATATTCAAGTTCACGTTAACGTTTTAATTACAGGAAATCGAAACAAAACGTATAACAATTAGCTAGATGATTACCAAGATGTTAAATGTATTTGATTCATTAAAGAACACAAAATTATATAGCAAAACATGAGATGAACATACGAGAAGCCCCAAACTCAAACCTTTGTTAAGGGATAAGATAAATGTGTTGATATATAAATCTTATCTTATCTTAATCTTATCTTATCTTAATATCTTATCTTAATCTTATCTTAATATATTAAAAGATTCAGTCCTATTTATTTAGTAGGGAGTGTTTATGACTATAGCCCATTAAAACCCATCCATCTATATGTCTGGCGGTTGAAGACCCATCCATCAATATACCTGGGGGTTACAATTGATCAATAATGCATAATGCGGTTTAAGACCCCCAATTATACCAACAATGAATGCTAAGGATGGTCAACAGATCTCGTCTGTTACAATATGAAAGAATGATGGAGTTAAAGTCCATTCAATACTGTCAGTTACAACAACAATTACACCAACAATGGAGTTAATGTCTATTCATTTATTTAATATTTTTTTTTTTTTTTTTTTTTTTTTTGGGAGTGTTTTTGACCTTATTTGACCATTAAAACCATCCATCTATATGCTGGCGGTTGCAGTACCCAGCCATCTATATACTGGGGGTTACTATTCGATCAATATGCAAAATGCGGGTTTAAGAACCCCCAATTTATCACTCAACATTGACATGCTAAGGATGGTCAACAGCACCCGTTACAATACTCAGAAGAATATGAAAGAATGATGGAATTAAAGTCCATTCAATACTGTCCGTTACAACAATAATTACACCAACAATGGAGTTAAAGTCTATTCAATACTCAGAAGAATATAAAAGAATGATGGAGTTAAAGTCCATTCAATACTCAGAAGAATACGAAAGATTATATTGTTACATAACATCCACTTATGACGTGTATAAATCACAGGACCGATTCTTTATCTCCCCACAATTCATCATATTACTTTCACCACTGCATATAGAGGAAAAGATTTATGGTTGTTTTGAAGTTTTTAAATGAGAAATAGTTTTTTTTTGTTAGAATTGCATGTGTATAATTGTGATTTTGTTAACTAATGTGGAATATTGATGTTAGATTTTGATGTTAGAATTTGATGTTGAAATATGACAGGTTCGTGAGATGTCGAAATATCCCGTTCTTCATTTGCGTTTGTTGCTCACCTTCATTACATACCTTGCATGGCGGAAATTGGTGAAACTGAGATGAGTATAACAATTTAGCAAGAAGTTTGCTGTCAAGTGAGTAAATAAATATATTTACATTAAATAATTTTTACAGAGGATTTGTACCAACCATCTTGCCACCTCCGGTTCAGATTTCTGTTAATTCCTCTAAGAATGTCTTTACAGCGCACAAAACAAAGATGGCCGTAAAGTCCTAAAACTTTGGAAATGGAGTTGCCTCATGCTTTAAAGGATAGAGTCAAGTTATTTTGGAGACTAGTAATCTCTTACATACTAAGGGATGTATCTCAGCCGTAGATTACATATGATCAAAAAAGACAGGGACTAAAAATGTAAATATATATCAAAAAGTTAAACCACACACAAAATACACACATCATACGCATTTTCTCTCTTTCTCTCTCTACATCAAACCCTAAACAAAAAATCCAAAACCTTCACAAATTAATTGTAAAATCACGAAATAAATACAGAAATGGACCAAGGAACTAGTAAATTAACCAATCTGAAAAAAAGGGTTCAAAACGAACCGATTTATAACGCCGATAATGGTACGCTTATACAGATCAATTAGTTTGTTGTTATTTAAGTATTTTTGTGATATTCTTCTTATTTTTGAATTTTATTTATTTTTTTATGATATTTGTGAATACTTTTGTGATTTTATTCATTGCTTATTGATAGGTTGTTGAGATACTATGATAATGTGATTGTGTATGCTAGATTTGTGTGTTTAATACTTTAAGTGTTTTGATTCAACATATATATCTTTTGAGATCTAACTTTAGTACGAATGTTGTGACTAGTGATATATTTTTTACGGTTTGAAATAAATGTATGATATTGATGTGGTAATCTTCTTACAAAATAATACTTTTTAGTGGATTTGTTCTCTAAATGTAATTTTGATGCATAATAGCTTTTGATTTTGCTTTCCAGCATCACTATTAACTCGAAATATATGTATGCAGAATGTGGGGAGTGTGTTAATGCACGTAAGGTGTTTGATTAAATGTCTGTGAGGAATGTGTATTTCATACAAAAAAGTAAATGTGTAATTTATAGGGGTGTTTAAAAAATCTGAGAAACAGAGCCGATCGGCTCAATCCGAAACCGCATAAAAAAGATAACCGAAGCAACCGAAACCGAATAAAACTAAAACGAAAGAAACCACGCTTTTTCACGGTTGGATTTCGAGTTTTATTT
This sequence comes from Tanacetum coccineum, assembly GCA_026074375.1. NCBI lineage: Eukaryota > Viridiplantae > Streptophyta > Magnoliopsida > Asterales > Asteraceae > Tanacetum > Tanacetum coccineum. The sequence continues at coordinate 6,249 of BQNB010006786.1, read as the reverse complement.
TTTAATATCCGCGGTTACCCGAACTGTACCGTATATAATATATACTTACTTCAATTAGTTGGCGTGCATCTGTTATCACTATGAGCCTATGACATATATATATATATATATATATATATATATATATTTATATATATTATATATTTTATTATTTATATATATATATATATATATATATAAAGCATGTTCATATTACAACCAAAAGAAAGAACTTATTTTCCTTATCACAATTTCTTGTGCTGATTACTTTACGGCTTTTTGTATTCAACAAGGAAGTTTTAGTTTCATGCTTGTATCCTTGATCAATTGCATGTCTTTAATTGTTTAGCCATAAAAGTTGTCTTTTCGTCGAGTCAGTGCCTTTGTTATCTGAATTTTGAGAGTTGCCAACATAGCAACATAGCAAATTCCAACTAGTTGACCACAAGTATTTTGCTTGCAAAGTCATGACAATGTATAGACGTATAAAGTAGCGCGTGTCTTTGCGGTTCTAACATAAATGAAAAGAAGATCTTGATTATTCGTGGAAATTGACGTTTGCTATAAATATTTTACTAAAACATACTACTCCCTCCATCCCATATTAAGTGTCCAGTTTGACTTTTTGAGGTCTTTTTTTCATCAACTTTGACCGTAAATATTTGTGTTTGTGTTATATAATACTTAATGAAAATTATACCAATGAAAAATACATTCAAAACTCTATCAATTCATATATTTTGCATCAAGTATCACACAACATAAAAAGAAATAATTAAGGTCAAAGATGAAGAAAAAAGACTTGAAAAAGTCAAACTGGACACTTAATGTGGGACGAAGGTAGTATATAACACATGTGGAAGTCATCCTAACTTCCTAAGTAATTCAAATGGATAAAATTTTCTAGACTACTTCATTAAGATAATGAGATTTTTATTAACACATTTATAACAACAAACATTATTACTTTAAAGAATAAATGGAAAACAGTTGAGTGTTGGCTTGGCTGGTTTACGCTTTAAGCTTTTAAATGTTATTTAATTTTACTGCAATAACATTTGACGTTCTATATTACTTTTTTCATCTAGTTTGATTCGTTTAAATGGTTAACCGTAATTCTAACCACAAAATAATTTTTGTGTTCGTGTGTCCGTGAACAAATGCTGGTGGCAGTGGTTAGTGGGACTTTATAGCTCGTCGAAGCAAGCTTCATCCCGACACTTGATACCTAGCAAGGGGAATCACTTCATGTTACAGTACATGTAGCTTCTAATACCATACTGTTTATCTTCTTTTTGTGAACATGTATTTATTCTCGTGAGTGTTTATGTTCTTACTCCTTCATTGTATTTTAACTTAACATTTAAAAATAAAGAGTTAAAAAAATGGCTCTAGTTTATTCTTTAAAAAAATTTATATCGTTATGATATTCCTCAAGGTTATTTTGACTTATCTTTTATTTTGCATGAGCTCATTCTTATATCTCATAACAAGTACCGAATGTGATAGACGTAATAGTATAACAATTTGCATATGTAAGTCAAGAAAAAGGAAGTTAAAGCACATGAATCTATGATAAGGCCTCGTATTCATTTACTGGATAAGGCCTCGTATTCATTTTTTCATTTCGATGCTAACATATGTCTCCGGTTAATATCTGTTAGAACGGTTCATGTTTATTTAGAAGGTTTACAGCTCAATACTTGATATATTATCCGTCCATGTGATTTGTTTTTTAATGGCATATTTGTTGGGCAGGAAATGAAGTTGAGTGGGAGCAACTTGTATGTGTTCCAAAAAGGGCTGTCAAAGTGTGCCTTTCAACACATATATATGGAGACGCGACACTATTCCTATTTGGAGGTGAATTGAAGCGGTTGTTTCCAGAAGCCAAATGATTTAGCGGGCTTTCTCTTCATAGTTATAATCCCAGATTAGAGCAGAAGTGGGTTGAAGTTACAGTTGATACACAAGTGGATGTACTTATAGATTATGTAGACCATACAAAGTTGTTAAATTCTAATAGTAACAGATTAGGTAGCATGTCAAGTCATCTTTGTGTATTTGCATGTATAATCTTTAATATTAAACCGCTTGCTTATCTATTAGTACGTTGGTATCATCTTTAATTTAAAAATATACTTATAGATATTGTGGACCATAGAAAATGTGTTTTGCTCAATACATGTACAAGTCATCTTTGTGTATTTGCTTGGTTCGGTTTCGGTCATGTCAACCAAAAAAATAAATTTAAACTATCTAAGCCGGTTTTGCTAGGTTAACTTCTGTTCAGTTTTCGGTTCACATTTTCCTCAAAGTCAGGTTTTGGTTTGGATCGGGTTTGGTCGGTTCGAGTCGTGTTTGACCCGTTGCTCAGCCTACCTTATGACAATATACATAATAACTTGTTCATTTCCTTTTCCCTTTTGTTTAAAAGCAATGCTAAACTAATGCAACATTTGTTTGGTTTTGAGAACAGTCGAGTTTTTATTTTAATAGTTTGCTTCCTTTTTATTTATTTTTATATTTGTAAGTGACACCTATTTATCCCTTGTGATATAACATTGTATGTAAGTTGAAAGGTTTTTAAAGGTCCGTGAGTAATATCTCATGTGATAAAGTAATAAAATATAAAATTAGTCATTTTAGAGTAATATTTCAGGTGATATAGCCAGACATGAATGATGTCTATTTTTGCTCATGTTATAACTTTATCACCTGTGATATTACTCATATGTATATGATTTGGAAATAGGACTAGATCTTAGTATTTCTTTATCACATGTGATATTGCTCATATGTTATTACTTTATCACCTGTTAAAGCTAATGAGACTAATAAGACTGGATCTTAGTATTTCTTCTTAGAGTCAAGTATAAATTTACCATCAGTATATGATTTGGAAATGGGCCAATAAAAGATTAACGAGAAAAGTTTATTTGGGGACAAGTTTCTACCCACATACTGAGGGACAAATCCTCACCATTCATTTGGATTTGATCTAATTGTGAGGATTAATCTAAGATTTAATTGGTTAAACATAGTAAAACATGTTTTTTTATTCTCTCTTGATCCAACCGATTACTGTTCTTCCCCATCTCAATTAACACTTCATTATTTTTTTCATTGTAAATTCAATCCCAAAATTATGATTTTTAATTACACACTAACTATGGGCGAATTTGGGGATCTGGGAATACGGTTTCACGTTTCCTAAATACCTTCAATTTTATTCATAATCAATCCATTTTATTTCAATAATTCATTCATTTGATCACTGTTGATCCTATTATTTACCTTATTAATCAATCTTATTCATTTTATAATTTCCTAATTTACTTCATAAGTCTGTTGTGCAAATCAACTTTGTTGGCCTGATTTTATAAAATGGAACGTGGTACTAAAAATCGAACACAACTTTACACAACAAGCGTGTACTATGATCATATCTATGCGTGGTTGAGATCACAGAAATCCGATGCTTGTCCTTGTCTAGAGGTAAAATCTTACTGCTGTGTATTTATTCTGCAATTAGAAACCATATACCAAAAAATCTAAACCACTAACCACTAGGTATAATATTACAAGTGATATATAAATAAACTTTAAAATCTATACCAAAAGCCCTAAACACCTAACCACGCAACCTCATACCAAAAATACTAAACCCCTAACCACTGGGTACAATATCACAAGTGATGTAAACATAAACTTTAAAACCTATACCAAAACCCTAAACCCCTAACCATTAAATCCTATACCAAAAACCCTAAACAACTAACCACTAAATCGTATACCAAAACCCTAAACAACTAACCACTAAACGATATACCAAAACCCTAAACCACTAACCGCTAAACCATATACCAAAAACCCTAAAGCCACCTCCCTAACCACTAAACCCAATACCAAAAACCCTAAACCCCTAACCACTGAGTATAATATCACAAGTGATATATATATATATATATATATATATATATATATAAACTTTAAATGTTATACCAAAAACCCTAAATCCCTAACCACTAAACCCTATATAAAAACACTTAAACCTAACCATTAGGTATAATATCAACAAGTGATATATACATAAACATTTAAATATTTATACTAAAAACCCTAAACTCCTAATTATTAAACCCTATACCAAAAACCCTAAACTCCTAACCACTAAACCTCATACCAAAAACCCTAAACCTCTAACTACTAGTATAATATTACAAGTGATATATACATAAACCAAGGTTATAAATAGCGTGAAGCGTGGCGTGGCGGCATAGCCAAGCCTCAAGCTTTAGCGTGAGGCGTTGCGTCATAGAACGTAAATATCCATGTGAGTATAAAACAATGTTTACGATTACTCTAAGCTCATGAAACTGAAGCTAATAATTCATGTAAGAATTCTTATGTATTTGTGGGGGCCCTGTAGTCCCAACGTGATCCGACATGTTATAACGTTCGTTCCCAGTGATAGCTAATCACCCGAACGGGGGTTGTCAATCCCGAATAGATCTATTTTATATCATTCGCGTGGACATCACGCTATAATGTTCGTTACCGGCGATCGCTAATCACCCGAACAGGGATCCACACCCGAATAGATCTATTTCATAACATTCGCGCTCACCCTCCAAGTGATTTACAGTTCATGACGCTGTGACGTAGACTTGTATGTACCCATCACAGGTGTCCCCTCCAAGAACACCCGGGCAGTGATATAAAAAAAATATGTACTCCCGTTACCGGTGTCCCCTCCAAGAACACCCGGGCAGTAAAGTAAAATATGTACTCCCGTTACCGGTGTCCCCTCCAAGAACACCCGGGCAGTACCGTTTTGTCATCAGTTCAATCCGCTTAAGCTAATCCGTAATCCTTTCAAAAGTAAAGTGCATATATTTGTGACCAAAAATGAAGTCAAATAATATATCCCATAGCGAGCTATGTAAATGAGTATGTAAACAAATTTGTAAACAATCGTGTAAATGCATTTGTAAACAAGCATGTTCTCACCCCAAAAATATATGTAAAACCAGTAAAACATGGGGAGCTATAAACTCACAAAATCCCTTAAAACAATCACATTGTTATAAGATAACCGAGTAAGTATAAGAATTTGTAGACAAGCATGTATCCCCCTCGCGGGTTATAAAACATTCAAAAGATTGAAAAGCGAGGCTATGAACTCACATTGATTAAAGACCACGATCAATTAATCCAATTAAATCACAACTGAATCTGCAACGATCTCGACCACGACCTATAATTATGTCGTTCGATTATAATACACGTACTAAATATGATCAACGATGCGTACATCGTTACCACGAAATCATACATATTTTTATATGTATGCAGTCATATATACATGTGATGAGAAATCCACTTGCGCGTCTTTAAACCTTAACCCTTAGTATATTTTATGTATATATACTATTTTCCGTCCAATATAACTTATCTCTAATATTTAAAGAAAGTTACTATTTTTAGACCTTCCGTTTTTAGAACCGAATAATGATCTTAAAACTATTAATTTAAATAATATATTAACCGACTTTATTTTATCATTCAAAATCGTCCTCATAATGTATTAATATTAATTAAAAAAAATTATTTGTATATATATACTATTTCCGTCCAATCCTAACTTATCTCAATTTCTAAAGCTGATAAGCCTCGCGGCAAAGTAAAATGCCATTACGAACAACTTTCGTGTTTCGCCGGAAGGCTGAAACGGACTCGAAAGTGATCAAATCATTTAATTAATAAATCTGTCATTTTTAATATTTATTAAAAATAACCTATTTTTCTACTAAAGTGTATATTCCGATTTCGATCCAGTTTCTTCGTTATTGAGAGTTAAAAGTCCCGTTTTATATCAAAACGTCCGTAAAAATATAATTTGTTATATTTTATAAACCAAAATCTAACTTTTCAAGGTCTCGAATCCCGAATCTCAAGTTCTGTTTTCTGCTCTTAATTACCCGTTATAAAACGCGCCAAAGTCCGTTTTTAGTTCAACTCTCGTCTAAAATACATCTAATTATCGCTTATAGATTTATATCAACCCCGTTTTAATATTTATAACATATTATACTTAGACCGCGCAAGTTTCCACATGTTTCATCACATATAAATTCATTAATCAAATATATGAAACAAAATTAATCGAATACTTTTAAATTAAACGCACCCTATTTGGGCGGCTGTCCGGAAACCAACCCGGCTGTCCCTGTTTTGTTAACCCACAAACCCACACACACCCGTGGG
>BQNB010006785.1:0-96082 GCA_026074375.1 Tanacetum coccineum | reverse complement strand
TACATAGAAATAAGCTACTAAATAAGCTATTCTTATCCTACTCCTAGATATTCTCTCTTGTGAGTGATGAAGGCTTCTATTTATAGGCCTAGATGAAGCTTCTAGGTCCTCAGTCTGTTAGACGCTCAATCAATCCCTCTCCTTCATTCTTCTTAATCGTTGGCTCTCTAATCTTGGCCCTTGGATCATTAAGTGAGCACACAGATTGCCAGTGTGGCAATCCATGTGTCAGGGTACTTTTGCTTCTTCTACACACATTTTAGTGTAAATCCTACTTGATTGGTGTGTTTTCTCCTTTGCCCGCATGTCATTCCCTTTTAGGTTTCCACCAATGAGAGCATTTCTTGACGTATAACTCTGCCATGTCAGACCTTATTACTCGAATTAATGAGCCACGTGGCCAATTTTGATTTGCCCTTTGGTTTTAACTCAAGGTTAAACGAAGGAGACGGTGAACAGTAATAACCACCTTTTGCGCCCTTTTATCTTGTGTACGTTTTTGAGTTTGACTGAGTGGGGCTTTGACTTGGGCTTTTGGTTATTAAAAAGTATTGGGCCGTGGGGTTGTGGGCTCGGGCTTGGTTATATAAAAAGGTAACGGGTGTTAACTCTTATAATAAAAAGAGTTAACACCGTTAGGTTTTAGGGGACCATTTTTTGCAACATGGTATTCTTTAAGGGGACTGATTTGGTATTTTTGGATTTTTTTCATTTAGTGGTTGACTAATTTTGACAAAGGGTTGACTTTTGTTGACCTTTGATAGCATTCTCCTGGCTCTTGTATTCTCTTTCCTTTCCCGTGTTCGTGATTGTTCGGCTTTGACCGTTTTCTTGTGATTTTTGCAATATCCGTACCTACACAATCACAAAAACAAAACAAGCAATATACAAGTATTTTAAGCATAATTTTGTCTTTTAACACACATTTTTGATATAGAAAGGATATGTGTTTTCACACATATCAAGAGGAGTGGCTAGAGAGACCATAGGCTGCTTGTGGAGTTTAATCTCCTAGTTTACTTTATGCATGGTTGAATATTGAATGTTGTCGATTTGAACTACTTAGGTTTGTCTTGGATTGTTTTTGCTTGTCTTAATATTGATGTGAACCCCCTTTGCTTCAATACATGCGCTAGTTATCTTTTATGTTTGTTTGGGTATTTTCATGATACTTTGTGTCTATGATTTGTTTACATTTAGGCATTGTAGTTCTCTATATAGACGCCATTGTGTTGTGATGATATCCATTCTCGTTACGCCTTACGTTTCTGCCTTGGCGGGGTGTGACAGATTGGTATCAGAGCCAGGTTATAGAGAAGTAGGTGGTTGAGCCTAGACTATAACATAGGAGTCCTTCATATAGATGCATTTTAGGGCTTATGTGTTTAGCATTATAACTATTATGCTTTCCCCCTTGTTGCATAGCTTTTACTACCTAATTTTGGTCTAAATTTTATTTAGTTATTTTGTCTACCATTATCTGATATGGTATATACTACGTTCCTAATAATTCAGCCATGACTCTCCTGGATAATAATAAGTTTCGTTGGGGAATTGCCCATGCATCTGGATGTAAGGGCTTCACTAAGCCAAAAACTGGAATTTGGTTGAAGCGGATTAACCATAAAATTTGAATACCTGTTGACCTATACCCGTGCCGAGTCGAAGAAAAGCTGACTATGAAGGTAGTTGGTGGGAAAACGGTTATGAAGTTGGAAACAAAAGTGATTGAAAAGGATGCCATTGTCTCCAAATTTCCTGGAAAGTTTCCTGTATATACACCATCGAAGGAAGAAGAAGAAGAACTTGAAAAGAAGAGATTGTTGGAAACACGAAAAGTGTCGGTCACTTCCAAGTTATAATAGTCTTAGCTTGTAGTTTATGTCTTAATTAGATTAGTAATCTAGTCCGGCCCAAGACCCATGGGAAGCCCATTAGAAACCATGGGTCGGCCACTATAGGTTCTATATAAGCCCCTCTTCAAGCCTTGGAGAGGGTTGGTTGTTCCATTTTTCCATATTCCATCTTTATACAATTCATCCATTTTAACAAACACCAAGTAGTAATTCGAAGAATAAAGTAGAAGCTCACCCTAGGAACGTTAAATCTAGTTTGAATAAAAGGAATGGCACTGTTAAAGTTAATGGATCTGCGTCTGTGCAGAATTCCAAGAAACATGATAATTCTGATTATGTCTGTATTAACGGTGATGATTGCATGTCTTCTGATAATTTGTGTGTTTCTAATTCTATGAATGATGTGAAATTTCGTGCTAAATCTAAGAAGAGAAAATCTAAGAAAGAGATTTGGAAACCAACAGGAAAAGTGTTCAATAAGATGGGATATATTTGGAGACCTACCGGTCGGACCTTCACTATTGTAGGAAATGCGTGCCCTTTAACTAGGATTGCCACTACTAATGAAGTAACTTCTAGGAAACCAATAGTTCTAGAATCTGAATCACCCAAACCCGTGGTTAAATTGGTATACTCAAGGAAACCTAGGAAGAATAAGAATACTGAGTCCGTTAGCAAAACTAAGGTTATAAAACCAATGTCTGCTAACAAACAGGAACCCAGTAAATCCTGGGGATCCACAAAAACCAATATTCCATCTACTTCTCTTAATGAATGCAGGTTGTCCAAATCGTCCTCTGGTATTTGGACTCCGGTTGCTCGAAGCACATGACCGGAGATCGCTCTCAGCTCACCAATTTCATTAGTAAATTATTGGGTACAGTCAAATTCGGAAATGATCAAGTTGCAAAGACAATGGGTTATGGAGACTATCAGATTGGGAATGTTACTATTTCAAGGGTTTATTACGTTGAAGGACTTGGGCATAATCAATTTTCTATAGGACAATTCTGTGATTCCAATCTCGAAGTGGCTTTTCGTCAACACACATGCTTCATTCGCAATCTAGAAGGTGTTGATTTATTGATGAGATCTCGAGGGGATAATCTTTATACACTCTCACTTGGGAATATAATGGCATCCTCTCCCATTTGTCTATTTTCAAAGACGTCTAAAACCAAGTCCTGGTTATGGCATCGTCGTCTATCTCACTTGAACTTTGGTGTTATCAATCATCTTGCAAACATGGACTTGTCCGAGGTCTCCCTGTTTCCGAGTACTCCCTAAGCTCCAAGTTTGAAAAGGATCCACTTATGTTTTGCATGTGACATTAGGCAAAAGTTCAAAGAAACCCACAAACCCAAAATCTGAGGACACCAATCAAGAAAAACTCTATTTGGTTGCATATGGATTGTGTGGTCCAATGCGTGTCGCGGGTGTCCAAATGGAAAAAGTACCTCCTCGTATTGACGACGATTCCTCTCGATTTACATGGGTAAAATGTATCCTATCAAAAGATGAAGCTCCAGCTTTTATTATCAATTTTTTGAAGATATCCAAGAACGGCTTAAGGAAACATCCGTCCATCAGAACAGATAATGGAACTGAGTTTGTAATCAAAATTGCGTGAATATTAGAGAAGGTTGCATCTCTCATGAAACATCATTGCACCCCGCACGCTTCTACACAACAAAACCGGTGGTTGTTGAAAGACGAAATCGTTAACGCGTAATGGAAAGCCGCCCCACTATGTTAATTTATGCAAAAACATCATTTATTGTATGGGCCGAAACGGTTGCCACACAAGTAATAAACAAAATCTTCCATGATACGTCGTCGTCCATCTGGAAAACACCATTACAAGCTTATACACTACAACCTCCTAACTTTCGTATCTTCATGTGTTTGGTGCACTCTGCTACCCAACAAATGATAGTGAGAATTTGGGCAAGTTACAACCAAAGGCTGACATTGGTATTTTCATTGGCTATGCACCCACGAAGAAAGCATTTCCGAAATTTACAACAGACGAAGCCAGACAATAATTGAAACCATTCCTGTTGACTTTGATGACAGACCGCGATGGGCTTCTAAACACAGCATTCATGAGACCCGCTCTTATGATATGACTCCTGTAACAAATTCAGTTCTAGGACTCATGCCAAACCCTCCTCTTACAACACCATATTGAACCACCTTCGAGATCTGACTGGGATTTTTTATTTTCAACAATTTTAATGAGTCCACTTAATCCCCCACCTTATGGTTGAATTACATGCACCAAAAGTCATTGCTCTTATTCCTGAAGTAGTTGCACTGAACATGCTGATCAAACTGGCTCACTTCCTTAACTAAAGTTTGATCAATATGCACCAACACAAAGGTAACTCTCTACAACACAAGAAAACTTAAACTCCTAGCATTTCTCATAATGTGAAGAAGATAATCAGATAGTAGGAAGTCCGCACATAGGGTAATGATCCGTACTATTTGTATTCCAATTCCCAGAAGTGTTGCTTCTGCTCAATCCTCATCATCGATGTTATTCATACAATTGTGCCTCCCGCGACACCAAGTTTCTGACACAATAGCAAATATACTAAGATCATCTACTTGAGAATATAATCGTGTAATCTCTCGACAGAAACGCCATTTCTACCACGACTACAACTCCATGAACAAGCCTTATTCTGCTACTATGATGCCTTTCTCACATCAGTCGAACCTAAGAACTATAAAGACGCATTAACTCAAGCATGTTGGATTGAAGCTATGCAAGAGGAACTTCATGAATTTGAACGTCTTGAAGTTTGGGAACTTGTTCCTCCTCCAGATAAAGCATTTGTCATCACTCTTAAGTGGATCTATAAGGTTAAGCTTGATGAGTTAGGAGGTATTCTGAAAAACAAGGCTCGGTTGGTCGCTCGTGGTTATCGTCAAGAAGAGGGAATCGATTTTGAAGAGTCCTTCGCTCCGGTTGCAAGATTAGAGGCTATACGAATTTTTCTGGCGTTTGCTGCTCATATGAACATGGTCGTCTATCAAATGGATGTGAAGACTGCATTTCTGAATGGTAATCTACGGGAAAGTTTTATGTTAGCCAACCGGACAGATTTGTGGATCCAGACAAACCTAACTACGTGTACAAGCTCAAGAAAGCTCTTTATGGGTTGAAACAAGCTCCACGCGCGTGGTATGATATGTTGTCTTCATTCCTGATATCCAATGACTTCTCAAAAGGCTCAGTGGATCCTACTCTGTTCATCCGTAGAGAAGGCAAGGAACTACTACTGGTACAAATATATGTCGATGACATTATCTTTGCTGCATCTAACTCCTTGAACTTTGTGATCTATTGCAAAAGTACAATGTGTTCAAAATACAAGATGTCGATGATCGGGTAAAATCTCATTTTTTATTTTTGTTTATTTATTCTTAGGACTACATATTTCTCAAAGTCTTCCAGAGGCAATCTTCATAAACCAAATCTAAATATGCTCTTGAATCACTACAGAAAAATGTTTTGAATCTTGTTGACCCAGTGGATACTCCCATGGTGAAAGAAATCCAAACGGATGAGGATAAAGAAGGGAAAGCTGTAAATCCGTCACACACTATCGTGGTATGATTGGTCACCCTCCTTTAATCTTACAGCCAGTAGAACCTGACCTACAATTTGCCTATAAGAGCATGGGCCCGATCAGGGCCGACCCCTATCAAAAAGCACTTAAAAACGATAAAAGGGATCTTTTCGGTAATCTAAAAGGACCGTACATCGGGGACTTTGGTATCCGAAGGATTCTTCCATTCATTCAAGCAATACAATGCGGATCAGATGGTTTTCAAGATACACGCCGTAGCACATCTGGTAGTATACAACTTTTGGGTGATAGACTTGTGAGCTGGTCGTCTAAAAGGCAGAAAAGCGCTGCGATATCCAGTACGGAAGCTGAATAATACTTTAACCGGTTTTGTTGTGCCTCAAGTCCTTTGATGAGATACACAACTCAATCGACTAATGCTTTGGATTCAATAAAATTCCAATGTACTGTGATAACAAAAGCGCTATTGCCTTATGCTGCAACAACGTTCAACATTCCAGATCCAAGCATATAGACATCAGATTTCACTTCATCAAGGAGCATGTTGAAAATGGTGTGATCGAACTTTACTTTGTCAATACGGAGTATCAATTGGCGGACATCTTCACTAAAAAAAAGCTTCTATGGCCGATAAGAATTGAATTTCTAATCAACAAGCTGGGTATGCGAAGTTTTACGCCGGAGACTCTGAAAAAGTTGGCAGATGACGTTGACGAATAGTGGTGGTACCTATTCGAATATCCTTTGTATCATATGTATATAATATAACTCAGAAAAACCAAAAATATTTTCTTTTTATATAAAATTTAAAAAACAAAATACAAAATTAAAAAATGAGAAAAATTCAAAAAGAAGTTTTCAAATGGCATGTCTTCTGAAAATCGATAACATTTACGGTCTTAGAAATGTCATTCAACAATGATACGAGCCTGTAAATGAAGTTCGAGCAGAAGTTTCAAATGTTTTCAAAACATGCCATATGGCTTGCTATTATTTCAGATAGCAACCCGGTCATCATCTTAAAGGCAAGTATTTCAAAAAGAAAACTTGACCTCTCAACGGGAATTTATTCTCGGGCATGGTCTACTTTATGACCATGCAAAGGCTTGTGTTTACTTTGCAACACAACCCGTGCTTCCTATATTACCATAAGTGTACGTGTCAGTGCGCTTATGTGTTAAAATAAGAGAAATATTATTTTTTTGGTAAAAAGTTGTCTTCACAATGAATCAGTGTTTTCAGTAATCACAAAAAGATTTTTCAAAGACAATTCGACCACTCAAACAATGACAACAACTCTTTAAATAGAAAACGGGTCATTATTTGAGGGGGAGAAATCGTCATCAAATAATCTTTTAAAACGGTCTTTCAAAATAAGTCACGGAATTAACGGATAAAGTTTTTAATAATGACAGATCATAATTTAAGGGGAGTTAATGGATTTTAACTACACAAGCTTTAGATGTCATGTGTTTAAAACTTTATGGACTTATTTGCAATTTGAGACTTAGTGAATTCAGGCTTTAAACTACAGACGATCAGTATTGCCAACACCTCATAGTTTGTAAAAGACTTAGGAATGCTTGGAAATACTTTCATAGTTTTAAATGCCTTGAAGTTGATTCTCACAGAATAGATTTAAGCTTATTAATTCTTCGAACACGATCTCAAGTATATGTGCGTACAAGGTTTTGTTGATTCCGAGGTATCGAAACCAGCAAGGGGGAAGGAGTAGATACACTAGAACGTACAACAAGTACACTCCTTGGCCTTCTTTTGAGGTTAGCTCTTTTGACTTTTTGAGGTTACTCTTTGATTTAAGGTTGTTTTGAATCTTTCGTGTAGACACTATCTCAATCACATGGTGTAATAGACATATTCTCCCGGCATTAGCCAGTATGCATCATTTGAGTTCCTAGGGGAAGTATTAGGAGTATAATTATTTAAAATGTGAGAAAAGTTCTTTCTGATTCAATTAATGCTTCCTTAAACGGTCAATCCATAAGTTTATTCTTAAAAGAAATAGAAATATTTGATAAAAGAGGTACACATAGGTATGATGATTCCTATAAATAGTCACTTTCCTGTAGGAAGAGATGTGCTCATTTGGGACTTAGCTGACTTAAGTGTTATCATTTCGACTACTTAGAGGGATTAATTGTATACATCCAAGACTTAATTAACTTTGGTGTTACAAGACATATCATCACTATCCTAAAGAGAGAAATGCGCTCATCTGGGACTTAATTGACTTTGGTGTTGCGGTATCAAATTCTTAAAAGGGTTAATTGTGTACTCCAGATATCTGGGCTTTATACATCAAGACTGCTTGATGCGGCTTCCAAGAAAGTTTTGAATCTACTCAAGAAAGGATTGTTGGTTTAGGGGGAATCTAAGACAACATCAACACCGACATCACCAACCTCACAAGCTCAAGTTACATATAGTATCTGAATCTGTTCTAATCCACGAAGTTTGATGGCAAAGATTTCATAACTTGGAAAGAAAGTTTAAAGCAACACTAAAGAGTTCTTGGACAGAGAAAGATCAGATTGAACAACCTCTGAAAGAACGAAGGTTACTGAGGAGCCTTGGAGAAAGTTCTAGGTGGGAAATAGTACGAAGAGGAACCTATTGGCTTGGACACAAGAACCACATGATTCTATCATATGATGTTCTATCAAATCAGGTCAAACTCGTACATAATATCTTGTGATTGTATTAGTCTAGTTTTTGGTGAAAAATAAGATGTGCTCGAGTACAAATTTTACAAGAATTTCTTAGTAAATTCAAAATCTTTCAAATAATTGTACTCGGCACCATCTTATAAACCCTCAAAAGTTGAGGGGGAGCAATAATATGTTCCATTCTGCTAGAATACATCATTTTGTCCCCGAACGGTTAATCAATTGATATCCAAAATATCAAGGGATTAACATTTTGGATAAGGGGAGAAAATGTGATTAACCTGGACTTAATGTATATTGACAGAAGTAATCAATTAAAATGGACTCGATGCACTCCACACTTAGCATGTACTACGATTACGATGCACATGTTAAGGGGGAGCTTTTAGTGATGATTAAAAACATTCAAAGTGTAAACCTTTTGATATTTATATCAAACACTTTGAATGAATTTTTCAATGATTTTGGTTTGTAATGGTGATGGAATACCCTAAAAGACCGACCATGTACTTAATTTTATGGAGTTATAAGGTGGTTAGGTATAGGTATTCAAATCCCATGATCCAGCCAGAACCGGAGGGATCTACCCAGGGATATCCACTAGTTAGTGTAGAAGTCCTTAGGTATGATTAAAAAGGAGAAAAAGTGAGAATAGGGAATAATGCCGACTGAGATGGAGCTAACACTGGAACAAACCCAACAAGGTGTTAGTTATGAAGTCTCGGTAAGCATTGAAGGGGTTGAAGAATGAAAAAGAAATGTAAGGATAAAGGGTGAAAAGAAAGAAGCCCTCCATACACTTAGGCAGAAACCGGGTCAATACATATGCTGTCAGAAACACTTAGGTGTTGTCTGACATTGAAGACAGTCATGGACCCAGTGACGCTATGCACAAACCCCTCCCAGCCACTCAAAGTCGGAAAGACTTTGTTTCAAAACTCACGGAGATACACTCATTTCTATTGACTTTCTCACTCCGAGTTAGTTGATATTGAAAAGGTGGCACTCAGCTCCAGCCTCCGATCACTAAAATTAAAAGTGCACTATTGAGTCTAGAGCCAAAAGAGATCATCCATTAATCTCATTAGGACACTTGTCATAATTTAGCTTGTTATCTCACACAATGTGAATATCAAGTAATATCATTAGAGTCCTACGCAAGATCCTTGTGATTTTGCCAGAACATCCGAGTGATACTTAGGTATTCACAATGAAGATGGAAATCCTGCTTGAGCCAACATCAAACAAGCTCATGGTAGGTGACTTGTGCGATTCTTATGAATCAAGCTTGTGACAACTGGAAAGCAACAATGGTGCGATTCTTTATGAATCAAACTTGTTCCAGGTTATGGATCAACGGTTAAAGAATTTTGAATTGCTTAAAACTCTCGATGTGTCACAAAACCACTTTAGCAAGTGACACGTCGATTGATTTTCAAATCGATTTTCTATATCAATCGGTGAGATAGTAACTCACTGGTTCACTCTTATCGTGCTGTCTGCTTTGAGACGTTCCGATAATGAGAACATGCTGAGTACGATGAATCTAATACTTATGTGTTAGAAAGATTCAATACTACAGCTGGAAATCCTGTCAAGAAGATTCTTCTTAAATTGAATCTATCTGATCACAGGTCGATCCTCACGGATTTGAAGGTTACTCCAACCAAACCTGGGCGAATGACAAAGCCATATTCGTCCCCCCGCTTTATTGCTAACTGTTTTTATGCAGGCTATTTAAAGATGGTGGTGGAGGTTCCTGATTCCAGCTGACTCACAAGATCCATAGCCACATGCTCATACCCGATAGACAAACATAAGGACTTCATGAAAGGCTCAAATACATATTTCAAGACTTCCGCTACTCTGATAACGAACGTCTTTCTCGAAGTGACGAAGTATTATAGTTAACGAATCTCAAGAAAGACGTAGCATTAAAGTTTTTCAAGACAACCATTCAAGAAAGGTATGAGCATGTTGGTTCAGAAATCACAAATCCACAAGATGGCAAAGTTTCAAGATGGCGAAGAGATTGTGCTTGGTTGATGATCTCAAGATGCTCAAGATCACAATGTCAAATACAAGTTCAAGGAATAAGCTCAATCCAGAAATCAATGATCACTACAACATACTCACAGGAGAATGTTAAAAGGACGAGCTAAAGACTAAAGACAAAGCATTGTATGCTAGGCTTAAAGTTTTGTAAAATGGAGTGACCTCCCTTAGGGGGAGATTGTTGGAAACACAAAAAGTGTCGGTCACTTCCAAGTTGTAATAGGTCTTAGCTCGTAGATTGTGTCATGTTAAGTATAGAAGCTAATCCGGCCCAAGGCCCATGGGAAGCCCATCATAGCCCATGGGCCGGCCATCATGTAACTATATAAGCCCTCTCCTAGCCTTGGAGAGGGGTTGGTTGTTTCATTTCTTCCATATTTTTTCACATAGTAATAACATCATCCATTCCATCACTTTCTCTATCTAAACATCACAACCCACATCTCTCTCTTGTTCTTGGTTTAGATCATAAGATTACATGTTTCTTTAACTAGCAGTACTAACTTTACTTTAGCAGTACTAACATATACTAGCAGTACTAAGTTATACTAGAAGTAGTAACTAGCAGTACTAAGTTACACTAGCAGTAGTAATATACACTAGCAGTAGTAACTAGTTGTACTAACTAATTAACATATTTTTCATTAAGATTACTGAGCACTATTTTATGCTTAGCAGTAATAACTCTAACCTTAGCAGCAGTAACTTCAACAACATCATGAAGTCTTTTAATCCTAACAATCATCTCCTAAACTTGATATTTATCTTCAAAATCATCAAGTTTCTTCATTAAAAGCTTCATAATCACCAGGAGGATGCTTTCAAACACTTCATTGTTTCTTGAGCTGCTTTGTCATAAGCTTAAGAAGTTGATAACGCATTTCATTCAGATAATCAGTTTGAAGTTTCTTGTTCAGCATATCAGTGATTGTAGCAAGTGTAAGGGGATATCTCTTTTCTACCAGCATAAAGAGATACATGTCTTAAAACCTCACAAAGTGTACTCCACAGGAATCAAACAATTTCCAAATCAACACTTTGTTTCCTAATAGATTCCTCCACACTGTATCTTCTATATTATGCTCAAACATTGTCTTTAGATCACCCTATAGTACTCTCTCATATCCCTCTTCAGGTCTTGTATATCTATGTTTAGCTTTTACTAATTTTCATAGTGTTTCCAAATCTTCCCTATCAAAACCTTTAAGCATCTGAATCATTGATGAGTACCTCTTTGAATTTCCATTAGCTATTATGATTTGATAGTAGCCAATCTTTCCTTCTTTAATGATATTCCAATCAACAATGTTGGCTTAGTAGCTAAAGGTATAGCATCAACTAATACTTCCTTTTCATCAGGAATGACTTCCATCATACTTTAAAGCTTAGCTATTTACTGATCATCATCCACCTTTTGCTTCTTTGAAGAAGTTATTGGTGTAGATGTTTGTTCCTGCTCGTGAATAACAAGCCCTTTAGCCTTGGGCCTTGTAACAGTAGTTGTAGTTGTTATAGCACCAGTTTTAACAGCCTTGGGTTTAACATTCTTTAATTCTGCCAGTGCTTGAGCTAAAGTCATGTCAACATCAGATAAATCTTTGGCAACACTAACTGGAATTGTACTTGCAGTTGTAGCAGCATTAACCACAGGCTTTTTAGTTTCTATAAACACCTTATCACCATCAAGATCATGCATTCCAAATATATCAGGATCAGTATTAAAATGAGTACTATCCAAGGTGATGTCTTTATCTGCATCAATATCATGAATTTTTCTCCCCTGTTTGGATGCATCCTCCTCACCCAAACCTTTATCTTCAAAGGATATAACCCTAGCACTCAAACCAACCTTGTACAATCTTTTAAGCCCATGAGTTCTTGACCTTTGCTTCTTCTCAAGCTTTTTGACCCTCCTTTTTAAGCTGCCAATCTCCAATGCCTGAGTGGTCTTTGTGTGTTCCAAATCAAGAACCCTGTTTTGTAAGTTGGCACATAGTATCATCAATTCCTTAAGTTTCAGTCTATCCTCACCACTGAGCAGTGGATCATTGGGATGTATAGGTACATTCTCCTCATTAATCGCCTCCTCTACTACATTGTCACTAGGAATACTAGATTGAGGTATTTGAGTGTCCTTCTTCTTGGGCTTCCTTGGTTTATGTTTCTTTTGGGGTTGAGATGATGATAGTTGAGTAATGGTGGGTGTGTGTTGGGGATCAGTGGGAATTGCTGAACCTTCACCCTGTTCTTGTTGAGCTTGTACTATCAATGTTGGAAACAAGGGTGTTACTCTTCTAGAAAAACCTTTTCCTTCCCTCTTCATGTCCCCAAAAACCTTCTTGGTGTGGCAGGGTGTAACATAAATCATTTTATGATTTGACATATCACCGGCTTGTTGATTCACAAACACTTGTACAAATCTTGGATACATCAAAAATTTGTTCACATTATCCACATTCTTTACCATACTATCAAAAATATACTTGGAAAAGTTGAACTTTTGATTTGTGTCTAAGCAGATAACTGCAGATGCCATGGTGCTACTAAATTCATTCCATGCAGTAGTCTTAGAACTTAGGCATTGTAGAATAGTATGAATCAAAAACTTCCATTGAGGAGAAAAGAAAGCCTTATAAAATGTAAGCTTCTGAGAAAGTTTTTCATACCCCATAAGTGCAAGCTGTTCAAAAATAGCAGCATTGGGTAGACAATCAATACCTTCAGCATCTTCTAGTTAAAGATCTATCCTTATTGTGGATTCAGTGATGATAATCTTCTTCCCATCTACTAGGGCTTGTAACTGAACTTCCCCATTAACAGTTTTCACCTTGACAGTAGCCCAGAATTGTTGAATGCATGAAGTGTATATAGTGAGATTAACAGTTAAAGCATATCTTATAGAGGTTGCATTCAAAAAATCAACAATTTGTTCAAACCCTTCACTTTTAGTGTGTTTATCTAAAAACGCAACTAAATTATGTGTATCAGCAAACGGTGGGGTTGTCATTGTGATGGGTTTTGATGATGAATGATGAAATTGAGTTAGGGTTTATGATTAGAGAGTATATGAAAGATTGAAATCGATTAAATGATTGAATGAAACCCTTAATCGAAGTATTTATTAAAATACCCTCAACAGCATTAACGTTCACCAGCAGATGTAAGTTATGCCTAGCAGCATTAACTTTCAACAACACTAGTAAGTTTATGCCTAGCAGCATTAACTTTCCCCAGCAGCAGTAAGTTTATGCCTAGCATCATTAACTTTGAATCATCAGCATTAACTCCAATTCCATTCTAATCAACTTTTCCATCATCAAATTAACATTTTAGCTCACAAATTCTCTTTGTTTGTTTTTTTTATTTCTCTCAATTCTTTTTGCTCACAATTCTCTCTGTCTGTTTTTGATTTCTCTCAATTCTTTTTGCTCATAATTCTCTCTGTATGTTTTTTGATTTCTCTTAATTCTTTTTGCTCACAATTCTCTCTGTCTATTTTTGCTTTCTCTCAGTTCTTTTTGCTCACAATTCTCTCTGTCTATTTTTGATTTCACACATCTCTCTTTCTGTTTTTCAACTCATCATATCTCTCAATTCTTTTTCTCACCAAATCACTCTGTCCATTTTTATTTCACGCATCTCTCTTTTTGTTTTTTAACTCACCATATCTCTCAATTCTTTTTCTCACAATATTAATTATACCAACAGTATTAAGTATAACTAACTGTATTAACTTAGCAGTATTAAGTATAACTAACAATATTAATTATACTTAACAACCGAAACTTGAAGTTACCAGCACTAACTCTTATTCCTTGCTTAGCAGATTTTCCATTCCATTCCAAACACCCTTTTCTTAATCAAGACTTTAGAGATTAAGCATACCAATACTAGCAATCAAATATTGAAATCTACATACATCAAATGCTTTTGTAAGCAAATCTGCAACATTCTTGTCAGTATGAATCTTAATCATTTGAATTAGCTTCTTTTCATTAGAATCTCTGATAAAGTGATGTCTAATCTCAATGTGCTTTGTTTTTTTAATGAAAAACAGGGTTTTTAACTATGCATATTGTACTATTATTGTCAATATAGATCTTTGTATGCATAAAGTTGTACCCATAATCAAGCAATTGATTTTGAATCCAAAGCACTTGGCCATAGCAACTTGAAGCAACTACATACTCAGCCTCTGTTGTGGAATTAGCAACCACAGTCTGCTTCTTGCACTGCCATGAAATCAATCTACACCCAAGGAATTGACAACCTCCTATTGTGGACTTCCTATCCAAGCTTGCTCCAGCATAATCACTATTAGTGTATGCTACCAAATCAAAAGGTGAATCTTTTGGATACCAAAGGCCCAATTTAGGTTGACCTTTTAAGTATCTAAAATTCTTTTCACAGCATGAAGATGTGATACTTTTGGGTTGACTTGGTATCTTGTACATGCACACACTGCAAACATAATATCAGGTCTTGAAGAAGTAAGGTACATCAATGAACCAATCATTGATCTATATAAATGAACATCCACTTCTTCACCATCTTCATCCTTGAGCAAAGGCTTTTGAGTTTCCATAGGTGTGCTTGCTGTCTTGACATTAGTAAAACTAAATTTCTTCAAAATCTCAGTCACATACTTGTCTTGACTAATAAAAATCCCATCTTGCTTCTGCTTTACTTGCAGTCCTAAAAAGAATGTGAGTTCACCCATAGAACTCATCTGAAACTTCTTATGCATCATCTTCTTAAACTCAGTGCATAATGATTTCTTTGTAGAGCCAAAAATGATATCATCTACATACACTTAAACTAATAGAATATCAACTTTGTCCCTCCTGATAAACAAAGTCTTGTCAATTGTTCCTCTTTGAAACCTATTGTCCAACAAATAAGTTGACAAGGTTTCATACCAAGATTTTGGAGCTTGATGCAGTCCATAAAGTGCCTTTTCTACTTTGTATACTCTGTCAGTGAAGTCTGGATCTTCAAATCCTAGTGGTTGACAAACATAAACTTCCTCTTTAATCTTACCATAAAGAAAAGCACTCTTGACATCCATCTGGTACACCACAAAGTCTTTAATGAGGCATAGGCTAAGAATAGCGTAATTGCTTCAATTTTGGCAACAGGAGTAAAGACTTTATCATAGTCAATATCTTCTTCTTGAGTGTACCCTTGAGCAACCAATCTTGCTTTATTTTTAATCACAATTCCTCTTTCATCCTTTTTGTTTCTGAAAACCCATTTAGTCCCAATTGCCCTTTTTCTATTATGTAACTCCACCAAGGTCCAAACTTCTTGTAATTTAAATTGTAGAAGCTCTTCCTGCATAGCCTCTATCCAGCTTGGATTCTTCAAAGCATGAATTACCTTTTTGGGTTCTTCTTGTGATAAAAATCAAGCAAACAAGCAATTTTGAAAGTCTTTATGATTTGTTATTTGCTGAACTGAACTAAACAAACCATGTTCTTTCAAATTCTTTGTCATTCTTCTTGTTTGAGGTGCTGAATTCAAGTCTCCAATAATTTTTTCAACTGGATGATCTTTATGTACTCTTATAGTTGGAATAGGACTGACAGGCATAAATGTATACAAATTGTTTATGTCAGCCTCTGCACCAACATCTTCATCATCATCTAAATAGACAATATCTTTCAATTCAGGCATATCTGGATCATCTGGAAGTTCAATGCTATTTTTTCCACTACCAGCATTAACTTCATTTGTGCTAGCAGCATTAACATTGTTAGTGCTGTTAACATTATCATCCTGCTCTTGATCATCTCCTTCATCCTCTTTACTTGAATCATCACCTTCTTTTCTTGGTTCCACAATAATATTCTTTTCATCATCTCTTGAAGGTTTGAATCCTTCATCAGGAGAGCTCTTTGAACATTAGGAGAATAGTGGATTAGCAGGCTATAATGGTAGCAGTATGTAATCTTTGCCAGGTATTGTCTCTATACTAGCTTTACCTGCATCATCACATGCTTTTGTACCTACATTACCATTAGACTGATTTCCTGCAATAACTGGCTTATAATTCATTGACTTTGTTAGTGCATCAATATCAAAAAGCCAATTTGGTCCACTTCCTGCAATATTAGGTGTATTCTCACTAAACTGAACATGCAGATTCTCTTCAACTATCATAGTTCTACTGTTGAATACTCTAAATGCTTTACTATTAATTGAGTACCCAACAAAGAATCCTTCATCCAACCTTATCCTCAAACATACCAAGTGAACTATGGTATTAAGAATTGTAACAGGACAGCTCCAAATGGTCCTCATAAAAGCCTAAAGCAGGTTTTCTACCAAGAAAAAGTTCATAGGGGTCTTGTATAGAGGCATAATTACTAATACCCATTTCGCACATAGCAAGCAGTAATTCACTGCTTCAACCCTAAAAAAGTAGGAAGCTTAGAATACACTAGCATTGTTCCAAGCACCTTAATTAGTGTTCTATTTTTCCTTTTAGCTACTCTATTTTGTTGAGGAGTTCTGGCTATACTAAATTCTCTCTTAATACCTTTTCTCTTGCAAAACTGATTCATCTTCTTATTCTTGAACTTAGTTTCATTGTCACACCTAATTACCTTAACCCTTTTATCAATTAGATTTTCTACTCTGGTTATAAAGGACTTAAGAATGCCACTTGTCTCATCCTTAGTAGCTAGAAATAAAACCCAACTAAACCTACAGTAATCATCTGTGACAACTAGGCAATACATCTTTTTCATTAAGCTTTTTACAAATGTTGGACCAAACAAATCCATGTGCAACATATGTAAAGGTTGGCTGATTGAACTTACTATTTTGGACTTACAAGAAGCTCTATGTTGCTTTCGTTTTTGACAAGCAACACAGGTTCGATCAGTTTCAAAAAGTTTTGAAGGTATACCTCTTACAAGATTTCCCTTAACCAGTTTATTCATAGTTTTGAAATTTATGTGTCCAAGTCTTCTATGCTAAATTTTAGATTCATTAGATGTGGTTTTTGCAAAGAGACACGTTAGACCTACTTTAGGAACAATATTCTTTAAATCAACACTATACATATTGTTCTTTCTAGGAACTTCAAGTAAAACATGACTTTCATCATTTAACTTAAAGTTTGGAGATAAAACAATACATTCAGTGTCATTAAAGAGAACACTATTCTTTTTGTCACATATTTGTGAGACACTAAAGAGGTTAAACTGTAATTCTCTTACAAAATATACATTCTCAAAATCTAAATTACCAGTTTTGATTGTACCTCTGCCTGTGATTTTCCCTCCTTTGGGGTTACCTCCAAAGGCAACATATCCTCAATCAATTTCTTCAAAGTCAGTAAGATAAGACATGTTCCCTGTCATGTGCCTTGAGCATCCACTGTCAATCACTCTTTGGTCTAGTAAATCTATTTGTGGATTGCCCTGCACATGTGGTAAGAAAACTAGTCTCTTTTAGGGACCCAAGCTATCACTGACTTGGATCTGCCTTGTGCATTAATATAATCAAACCTTTTTAGAATGGTTGATGCATTGTTGTGTTTAGAAACATGGTCTATTACTTTAGTCTTTGGTTTCCAAACCCAACAAGCTAAGGCCTTAACAGCATTAATCTGGTTTCCCTTAACAGCATTAAGTACTGCTTTTAGTTTAGCAATATTAACTATCGCTTTTGGCCTAGCATTATTAACATTTTTATCTTTAACAGTATTAACACCCTGATTAAAATTACTGTTTTTAGTTGTTGTTTTGTTGTTAATTGGTCTTCTAACAGTTGAATATGCTTTATTAAAAACATTTGTCATTAGTCTTGCACTATTCACTGTTGATTTGGGTTGAGCAGTATTAACTGGTTTAGCAGTAGTAAGTGATACTAGGCCAGACCTCATTAATGCTGCTTTTGGAACCTTGTTCCTTTTAGGATTAGGGTGAGTCATTCTAGAAAAATTATGGTGATTCACCCTTTTAGTATAGTTCCACACTGGTTTTACCATCTTTTATTATTAAACTGTCTCTGATGGTTATCACAATTATACTGCAAGTGTTCAAAACTTACACATACATAACAAGCTTTGTTAAACATTTCAAAATTACTTCCTAGTCTCTGAGACATCATATTATTCTAGTTTCTTTGGTTTCCTCTAGGACTATGTGTGGTCAGCCTATTTTGATCACCTTGTTTAACAGTTTTTTTCCTAGGAGATTTTACTTGTTCATTAGAGTTAACAAACTTTATCTTAGCAAAACTAAGCTTAACTGTTTTCTTTTCAACTTTAGCCTGAGGCACATCTTCTTCCTCACTATCAGACACCTAATCCTCAATAATTAGAGCGCCATTATTCTTCCTAACTGCTTTAGGCTTGTCTGCACTATCTTTAGCTTCACTAGTTTCAATTACAGGCTTCTTAACTGTAGGCTCACTAACTATAGGCTCATTTATAAACTCTTCTAGACTAAAGAATGACAAATTAGGTTTTGGAGGCATAAAGTTTCCTGTATAGGGAGGTGGAACATCATTATACCCTAAACCTGTTTTGCACTTATCAACTATCTGATAGTCTAGTAGTTTGCTTAAGTTTTTAGATGAATTGTCAAAATTTTCTACTATTAGCTGAATTTAATCTTTTTGTTTTTGAGCCAGTTCTAACTTCCTCCTAAGCTCTGTAATGGCTACTTCTTTTAAATAAATCTTACGTTTTAAGAGCTTGATATCTTCTTCATAAACAGACTCATTTTTCTTATAAACTAGAAGTCTTGCTTCTACAGACTCTAAACCTGTTTTATAAGTAATAGCATTTATCTTAGATGTCCTTAAGTCTTTTAACAGTTGTTCATTTTGTTCTTTAAGAATTTTAACATTTTCCAAACAAGATGATGAACAGTTTGAATCAGTAGATACCTTAGAGTTTGAACTTGTAGAAGAGTAAGCCATGAGTGCAAAGTTAGTTGGACCTTCTTCTGCTTGATCACTCCAATCATAATCACCAAGACCATCACATGAGATCAAAGCATTAGAAGTAGTTGTCTCCACTGGCACAACCCTTCTTGTGTTCTCCCTATTCCTATTTTCTTGGTTCCTTGGAGCCCTACACTCCCTTGCAAAGTGTCCCCTTTTATGGCAGTTGTAACACTCCACCTTGGACTTATCAAACCCAATGGTTTCAGTACCATTCACAGTAAGCTTTCTTTTAGTGTTCTTCAAGAATCTCCTTGCCCTCATTGTTAGCATAGCCATCTGCCATCTCAAGTCCATCCCTTCTAAATCATCAGGATTAATTTGTTGCAAGTCCTCATTGTCAAGATTGTGGACTTGTTTAGGTTGAATTGCAAAGAAAGCATAGATAACAGCATCACTCAAGTTTTCAGTTGTTGTTGAGTTAACAGTAGTAGCTTGAGTGCTAGCAGTTTTAACACCATGAGTAGTATTAACTGCTCCATTTGTATTGTTGGTGCTGTTTGAGGACATAAAGGCTACGTTTTGTGTGTTTGTTCTTGACCTTGTTGTCCCTTTGACCTCTGGTTCATAAATATTCAGGTTGTTATAAAGATCATCCAAGCTTAATGTATCTATCTCAGGCTTGTTCCTCCATAAAATGGTATGTGTGTTCCATTCTAGTGACAGACTTCTTAAGAACTTCTGATTTACATCTTCTTGTGAGATACTTTCACCATGAATCTCCAACTGACTGATAAGCTTTTGAAGCTATCAAAGGTTTGATCTAATACCTCTGAGCTAGATGCAATAAAATTTTCATACTGCTACTTTAGAAGATTCCTCTGAGTCTTTTTAGTAGCAGCATTCCCTCCAAACCTCTTCTCAATAGCCTGCAGCAATGACTTGGCATCTTTGATGGAGTTAAACTTCAATTGATGTTCATTAGGGATGCCCATTAATAAAGTGCTTATTGCCTTTAGCTCTAACCTCCTTTGTGCCTTTTCTTCAGCAGTTGAAGGAACAATTAAAGTCTCAACACCTTCAACAAGTTTTGTTATTGGAGGTGCATTACCATTTTCTATCACTTCCCATAGAGAATAATCTACCATCTGGATGTATTGTTCCATCCTCATCCTCTAAAGCTTATACTCACTTGGTTTGAGCATAGGCACTTTTAATGCAGCCACCATATGTACTGAGTCTTAACCCATGTCTTCTTAGCAAAGTTTCTCAAAGCAATAAGCTCTGATACCACTTGTTTATCCCACTTGAATAGATCTTAAATTCCTTAGCTTATGTAGGGTTTAGTTATGCAAGATAAATCCTACACAACTATGATAGAAACTTTGTTTGAATAATACAAGATTTATCGGAATCTAATCTTAAATATAATAAGAAATTCTTCAATGGAACAGTAATTCTAATGAATACACAGATTAACAAACAAAAGCTTCAATATATTAATATGAATACTCTAACTAGTATTAGGGTTACAAAACCTTGAAGCTATGAACAACTCTATGAATGACTCGTTTTTTATACATAGAACTCTATGCCCTAGGTCCTCCTTTTATACACCAAGGAGTCCTAGTCGATTTACAATATATTACAAAAACTTAGAATATTCTTAAAGATCTATTCTATAAATAACAATCCTTATCAACTAAGTAATCTTTATCTTTAAGCAATCTTTATCTTTTTTGAGCAGTCTTTATCCTTTTAGTAGTTGTAATCTTTCAGCAGTTGTAACTTTATACCAGCAGCATTAACTCTGAACACTAGAAGTAGTAACTTATACACCAACAACATTAACTGTGTATAAATAGTAGTAACTACTTAGAATATTTTCTTCAATCTTCACCAGCAGTACTAACTTTACTCTAGCAGTACTAACATATACTAGCAGTAGTAACTAGCAATACTTATATACATTAGCAGTACTAAGTTACACTAGCAGTACTAAGTTACACTAGCAGTACTAAGTTACACTAGCAGTAGTAACTATGAACTAGCAGTATTAACTACTTAGCATATTTTTCATTAAAGTTAATGATCAACATTAAATTTTGCTTAGCAGTAGTAACACACACCTGAGCAGCAGTAACTCTAAGATCATCAAGAAGTCTTTTAATCCCAACATCTAACAAGGGTTATTGTGTGCAGGTTATGTATCAAGTAATTTCACAAAAGCATGCTTGAAAAATTTTTAAATTTGAGCAAAATTTAAGCATTTTAGTGTGAAAAATAGGACAAGTAAACATTCTAATTCCATCCCCCCACTTGAATTATACAACTCCTCGTTATAGATAAATATTAAATAGGGAATTAAAAAGAATTAGAATGAGAAAACTCCCCTAATATTTGCTCGATAGATTCTCCATGTTGAGTTTATTAGCAAGATTATGTTGAACAGCCACCTTGAAGTTTCCAGACTCCAACACTTCAAGATCTCCAGATTTGTAAATTCTCCACCAATATTCGTCGATATTCTTTGCTTCCAAGGTCCTGTATAAAATATAGGAAAAACGTGTATTCCTATCTTGGTACCTACGGTTAATTTAAACTAAACTAAACAAACTAAATACGGGTCAGTTTTGGTGAATACGCCGTATCATGTGCATGAATACGCCGTGTGGCTAGAACTGACAATAACATTTTTTTTGTGCATAAAAAGTAAAGACTGATAACGTCCAGACAATCAATACGCCATATGGTATGGAGCGGATACGCCGTATTGATGTCTAGGAAGACAGACTCGATAAAATTAAATAACAATCCGGGTTGTCTCCCGGGAAGCACTTTTGTTTACAGCGAAGTCTTTAAGTTAGACTTTTCTTTAGCTTCTCACTCGTTTATTTGGTGCGCGTCACCTTCCATCCTTCGTCCTTTTTCTAAAAATATCTTGGTAGATTATGAACAAATTATCATCGTTTTTTTCCCTAATATCAAATTCATATCCACTTATAGCAATATATTATTCGTTGGGTCCAAACGAGTACTGAATAGCTTTGAACTTTTCTGCTTTGCACCTTCTTTTGTAAGGTTGCTCATCAATAAATTAGATTGTCTTGCTAAATTTGCGCTTGTCTGACTATGTTCATCTTCCTTTTCGGTGTCGCTCTTTCCATGTGTTATCAAATAAGGTTTGAAGAATGATTCAGTAGTAGTATTGTTACTTCTCAAGATGCTATCATCTATTCGTCTCTTATCCCAATTCCCATTCATCCAAGCATGGAACATTACCTTTTTAGTTCTTCAATCAATTTTCATATGTTTATAAAATGATGAATTTACTCGCGATATGAATTCAAGTGGATCTATCCCCCAGTTATCTCATTCGTCTAACATTTTTTCTTCTCCATCGTACGATTCAGGATAAAATTTACAAAAAAATTTCTTGACAAATTCTTCCCAAACGGTGATTTTTCCTTCCCCTTCGTTTATCCGCCATTGTTTTGGCTCATCTGCTAGTGAGAGAGGAAAGATTTTCATTTGTAGTTGATGGGAATCTACACCAAGAATGTAGATAGAATCAATCATTTTAAGTACCATAGCAATGTGGTTTATCACGTCTTCATCAATCCATCCGTGGTATACATTCATTTGTAATTCCTCTAAAAATCCCTTGCTGAGTTTAATGTTAATATCGTTACTGGTAATAGAAAGAAGTATTCATGGGGCAGTCAGAGCCTTTTCATGTAATTTCTGTAATTAGTTCTGTCATGACTTCTTATGGTTTCTTTTTCAGTCTACTAGCTCTGATAAGTACTTCCTGTAACACAGGTAAAAACATCAACAGGATTTGCTCTGAAGAAAGATAGAAAATTTTTTAGCACGAAAATCAAATAAGAAAACTAAGGTTCTGATTCTGTTCTAGATGATCGATAAGCCGTATCCAATGGAAGTGGATACGCCGTATTAATCTGTCGAATTAATACGCTGTATTGGATCGAAAGTTGAATACGCCGTATCCAATGGAAGTGGATACGCCGTATCGAGTTATCGACTAGAACATTGTATTATGAAAACAATTAAATTAAACACACAAATATACAATCAAACAATTAGACTAACAAATATACAAAAATATACAGAATATACAAGAATATACACTAATCTAATTAACACTACTCCTAAGGGTTAGATCTAATCTAATGTTAAAAACGAATACATAAAATAAAAAATCAAGATTAATTTTCACTCCCTGGCAACGGCGCCAAAAACTTGATGTGTCGTTGTGTGGTGTTTATTTATGATAGTTCAGGTTTTAAATTTATATTTTGCCGACTTAACCAAAAATAACACTTTAACGGGCAGTGTACCCGGTCGGTGGTAGATTCGTGGTAAGTAGGGTGTTGAACACTTGAAGCGAGGTTAAATCTCTCAATTTATTTATATTTTGGTTTATCTAATCTAAGTTAATTTTAATCTAAGTCAAACCTATGCTAATCCTATGTTAGTTCAAATCTTAATTCTAACAGGTAAAATGGGGGTTTCAACCTGAGAGACTGGCACAGGTTTGTTTGGTGACTACAATCAATTCAAGACATTTTAACCGACGCAAGCAAATTAACAGAAGATAAAAGAGCGGTCGAGCCTTATGATAGAAAACTGTATTAGCCATCATTAATCCGATTAGACGGTGTGATGACATCAAATAACGTCTATTTTATAGCATCATTTATCCCATGTAATTAACCCATATTGTATAATTATTGCAAAGAATTGTTACTTAATCATTTGTATTTAAGAATTGCAGTAATTATGGAGTACTTGGTGAAATTATGCTAAAAGGCACGCATTTTGGACCATAAACGAAGAGTTCGAGAAAGTCTACTGATTTGACAGCCAATACGCCGTATTATCATGACCTACGACGTATCCAAGACTTGACGAGCTAAAAAACTTTAAAGAATATGCCGTATCCACATCAATGATACGCCATATATAATACTTTGGTCAACGATGAAGAAGGAACTAATTTTACCTCAATACGCCGTATCCATTAAGATGATATAGCGTATTTGTGCCTACACTTCACAAGAAACCACGAAGACATAAAGACCAATATGCCGTATCCAGGAGACACCTATACGCCGTATTCACAAGATATAATAATAAAATATTCTGGAAGATATCAAATGTGGTCCTTACTCCAAGAAATCCCCAATACGTCATATCCCACCATGAAGACATAAAGACCAATATGCATATTGACCTGTTTCTAGACCCTATAAATAGACGACCTTAAACTTAGTTTTAGTTATGCAAGTGAATCCCTAAACCACCAAGTCGACTAAGAGACAATCAGAAGAGCATAAAAGGTCATAAAAGAGCCTCAATATCATAGGAAAACTCTTGTAATCTTTGCACAACTGAGCACGCGTTCGATTAAGGTTTCTTTATTTTAATTGTTCATATATCAAATCGTGTGTGTTTTTACAATGACTATCGACTGATACCTTTAGGTATCAGCCTTATTTATGAAGATCTAATGTTTGGTTTGTTTATCTCGATTGCTTAATTTATCATTGATTGTTGTTTATGTTTATCAATTTATATTTGTTTATGTGCTTAAGTATGCGACCTATCATCTAACTGGGTCTAGTCCTGCATATTTAATGCGCTGCAACTTCAGTGTTGTTTAGGCATAGGCTAAGAGTCCGAGATAGCTCTCCATATTGCAATTTATATACCTAGAATCACAGGATCACAAATATTTAATGAATTGGTTGTTTGCTCTTGGTATGGGTCGGCAAGAACAAGGGAGGAAAAGAGGTGTGTGTGTGATTTTTAGGAAACTATGGGAAGAAGTGGAGTGTGAAGTGGTTTTGTAAGACTTGAACATGCAATGGCAAAGGTTTAAGCAAGACAAGTGTCTTGCCCTTTGTTTCTCCAAATGACACGCCACATATGAGGTGGTGGTGTCATGTTTAAGGTTTATAGTTTTATAAACTTTGATGTTTAGGGTATTAAATTTTAAGATAAGGTAGGTAGTTTTTGTGGCTAACGGGGTATCAACGTAATAATAAAATGTAGAGTTAAGTCGAAACCACGAGGTAAAATGATATGATAAAAATAATTTTACATTTAAACGGATTACATTTCTGAAAAGTTTAATTTAGTACGGTTCAAGACGGATAAATTGTTTAAGAATAGCTGCAATTAATTAAACGTCAATTTAAATAAAATGCTAAATGTAAATAAAAGTAACTCATAATATTTATAAATAAAATTATGAGATTAGAATATTGTAGTGACCTTAACTATCGGGGGGTTTATTCTCCCTTCCTTACGGGAGCGGACGTCACGTTGCGCTGATTTGGCCAGTCCTGCTTCTTGACTCGGAATAGATGGGCGGATACCTCCTATGAAAAAGTCTTCTCTTTCCATTGTACAAATTCTGGAACCTCTCCGTGAGTTCCAACGAACTTAACAATAGGAATTCTGCTCTGCTCTTCAAACTGTTTTACTTTTCCACGGTCCATAATTTCCACGGGCTCTTCGATGAAGTGCAATTTATCATCCAGTTGGATTTCTTCAAGTGGAATGACCAAGTTCTCATCCGCAAGGCACTTCTTGAGATTTGAAACATGGAACGTATTATGAATACCATGAAGTTTACTGGGTAACTCAATCGTTACGCCACAGACCAATTCTTTCATATTATCTTGAAACGGTCCTCATAACGTGGACTCAACTTTCCAACCCCGTTTACCAAAACGATTACGCCTTCAAGGGCAAAACTTTTGAGCGTAACCATATCACCCCTACATTAAACTCCATGGCTTTCTTCTTACATCAGCATAACTCTTCTGTCGGCTTCTAGCAGTTATTCAACGTTTCTGATTTGAACAATCATTTCTGTTGTTCTCTCGAGACATTCTGGGCCAGTGAGTTGGCTTTATCCAACCTACACTCCAGCATACGGCTGATCTTACACTTTCGCCATATAAAGCTTCAAAACGGTGCAGCCCTTATTGCTCGATGATAACTGCTATTGTTAAGAGAATTCGAACCAATGGTAAGTGTCGATCCCAAATTATACCAAAATCTAGTACGCAGGCTCGCTAAATATATTCAAGTGTTTGGATCGTTCTCTCACTTTGACCATCTGTTTCCGGGTGGTAAGCATAGTGCTCATATCCAGTTGGGTTCCCATCGCTTCTTGCAGTGATTTCCAAAATCTTGATGTAAACAAACTTGGGGGTTTTTTTTTTTTGCCTCTATCAGGATAATTGATTGTGGGCACGCCATGCTTCATATTAATCTCTTTTAGGTATTATTGGGCGAGTTTCTCTTTGATGTCAGTCTTCGTCATCGGCAAGTATGGAGCTTGATTTGGTTTACTTGGTAAAACAATAACCCTAATGGAGTCTTAACCACTTGGCGTTACTTGGAAGTCCTTGAGAAGAAATTCATTTGGTGGTTTTTATCATCACGTCCACTCTGGGATTTCAGGGTTGTTGAGTAGGGGACAGGATGCTTTGGTGCTCAGCCTTCCTTGGCACATGTCAGGTCTTTTACTGAATAGGTGGCGATCTCAGCTTTCATGTTCGGCCACCAATAGAGCTTCTTTAAGTCTTGATACATCTTGTCGGACCCTGGGTGAATGGAATATTTAGACTTGTGTGATTCATGCATGATCAAATCCCGTAGTCCTCCACACAACGGTAACCAAATTCGCCCTTCGAAGCATTGGATTCCATCAGAACGGGCCTCAAATATCGGCTTGATCAGCCTTCCAAGATTTTCAGCCTTTCACGTTTCCTTTTCATTGCATTAGTCTTGGGCATTGAGTATTCTTTCAGGTAAATTGGTGTGTACCGTCATTACCAAGGATCTAACCCTTATTGGTTCTCTGTCCTTTCGACTCAGGGCGTCGGCCACTACATTGGCCTTACCAGGATGGTAACGGATTTCGCAATCATAGTCACTTAAAAGTTCAATCCATCGCCGCTGTCTCATGTTGAGTTCTTTTTGATCCAGAATGTACTGTAGACTCTTATGATCTGAGTAACATGTAACTTAGTACCTTAAAAATAATGGCCTCAAGAGTTAGTGAAAACACTTACAGCACCCAGTTCGAAATCTTGGGTCCGTGTAGGTACGTTTTCCTCATGTTTCTTCAGTTGTCGAGAGGCATATGCTATCACCTTTTCCCTCTGCATCAGAACAGCTCCATAACCTTTGAGCGACGCATCGCAGTATACAACGAAGTTCTCAGTTCCCTCAGGCAAAGCTAGGATAGGAGCGGAGCATAAAATTTTTGCTTCAAAGTCTGGAATGCCTCGTCTTCTTCGTACCCCATTCGTACTTTTTGTTCTTCTGGGTCAATTTAGTTAGAGGCTTGGAAATTAACGAAAAACCCTCGATGAATCTTCG
This sequence comes from Tanacetum coccineum, assembly GCA_026074375.1. Lineage (NCBI taxonomy): Eukaryota > Viridiplantae > Streptophyta > Magnoliopsida > Asterales > Asteraceae > Tanacetum > Tanacetum coccineum. The sequence continues at coordinate 68,557 of BQNB010006785.1, read as the reverse complement.
GTAATATCCGGCTAAACCCAAAAATTGTCTGACTTCCTTCGGTGTTGTCGGTGCAGACCAATTTCGATAGCTCACCTTAGAGTATCCAAGTGAACACCTTTATTGTTGATCCAAGTGACGAGAAATTGTACCGACTCAAGCCAGAATGATTCGAGAATTTGGCGTACTATTCATTCGTTCTTGAGGAGCTCTAAAAATGGATCTTCAATGTTCTTCGTGCTCTTCTTTATTCTTGGAAGGTAGATAAAGTATGTCTTCAATTGATTACGAATCACAAATGTTGTCGAGTTTGGCTTGCACACCTCGATTCATTAGGGTCCATGGAATTACCGCAGGGGCTGTTGTTAGACCAAACGGCATTACCTAAAAATTCATAGTGACGTACCTAGTTCCGAAAAGCTGTTATAGGGATATCTTTCTTTTCTTCTCTAATTCGGAGTTGGTGATAACCAGACCGCAGATCGATCTTCGAGTATATGCTGGAACCTTGAAGTTGATCAAACAGGTCGTCAATCCTCGGAAGTGGATACCGATTCTTGACTGTCAACTTATTTAACTCGCGATAATCGATGCACATACGGAATGATCCGTCCTTCTTCTTAACCGTACAACATGGAGTCCCAAAGGTGATAGAGCTCGGGCGAATAACCCTTTCTTAATAGTTCCTTCAATTGATCGATAATTCCTTTCATTTCTGACGGTGCCATGACGTATGGTGCATACTGCGCGGACAGGATGCAGCACCGGTGCACAAGCTCAATTCTAAACTCGACTTGTCGAGTTGGTGGGAGTTCCTGGCAAGTTTCATCTGGAAAACTCTTCAGGAAAGTGCGAATCACTTGCCCATCTTGCAAACTGTTTCTTTGACGGGGGTTCTTTCTCTGTCACTTGGAGCTTAAGAACAACTGGGATCCTCTTTTTGTATTGTCTGGCTTTAATGCAGGGATATCACCTTCAATCTTGTGACGCCACTATCACCCTTAACAACTAACTATTTTGGTTTCTTGTAAGGGCACATGTATTCCTTCTTACACACACGCGATGACGGCGTCGTGTTATACCAACAATTTCCATTCACAATTATTAATCGAAATGTACCCAACTCTATTGGCATGAGATCAATGTCAAATAGGTGGTTAAGTAAATTCAGAGTACAACCCTTCAGAACAGTGTTGGTGCATACCACTTTCCCGTGGTAGTTCGTCTTAGTAAACTAGTAATTAATTTGGCTGGTTTATATCTAGTATAATGGGCTAAGTCTTAGCATCAACAAAAACTTTTATCGCTCCCGGAACTCGAACAGTATTGTAAACTAACGATTTATTCAATAAGAAAGTACCAGGTAAGACATTCGGGACACTGGTGTGTTCGGCATCACGAAGTCAATACGCTTGTACCTCGCACATCTACACCTTGTCCGATCAGCTATCTTTGGGCATGAATTGAATTGTGGCCTCTTTCACCACATTCGTAACCTACTACAGTTGTCGAGCATTAGAAACCGGAAGCCACATTTGATTCGGCAAATCTTTTCCTTGTGTCCCATTTTTCCACATTTGTAGCACTTTGGTGGGCACTGACCAAAATGACAAATCCCACAACGGTTACATTTGGAAGCAACCCCAGTTTGGTTTGTTCCCGCATTCTGAGTAGTGGTCAGAGCCCTAGCATTTCCATGTCTTTGATTGTTGTTCTGGTTGTGGCGGTTGTTGTTTCGGTAATTTCCCCGGTTGTTGTTGTTGTTGTTGTTGTTCTCCCATTTTCTCTTGTTGCTCTCAGCAATTCTTTCAGCTTTGGCTTGTAACTTCTTGCTCCATAAGGTATGAGCACTATTCGGACAGCTTCGATTAAGAAAGTAGGTCTAGAGTAGTTGTTTATACTTTAATGTTTTCAGGCAAGCAAGTTTGTATGCTCAACTTTCTTTCTTTCGCTCGGAACCTGTTCAGGGCATAGCAGGACCAATTCATTGAACCTTTGGGTAGTAAGCAGCAAATATTGGAATCTTCTCCCTCAAGTTCCACAGTTCAATTCCATTCTTTGTATCTCTTTTCTGGGGACAAAATTCCTCCTCATTCTTATTTTAATATCATTCAAGATTTTGCTTAACCACCTCAAGCCCCAAAGTGGCGACTTCAGAGTTCCACCATGTTAGGGCTCGACCCTGAAGTGTAGATGCGGCAAACTTTACCTTGTTTCTCTTTGCACATTCGCTGATGCAGAAAACACTTTCCGTTTTCTCGAACCAACGGCTTAACTCAACAGCACCTTCGTTGTCGTGGAAACTAGTGGGGTACCATTTTATTAAACTTGAGTATGTTTACATTTCACACGAGCAGGTGGTGCCCCACCTTGACCTTGAGCATTTCCCCCGATATTACCGCCGGGTTCGCCGGCTCCATTAGTATTTTCTCTTGTAGCACGATCTTGAGCAAGTGCTGCAGCAACCCTATCAGAAACAAGCTTCTCAATGGCGGCTTGGGTCATCATTCTTGGCGGCTGATTCTAATCTTACTTCATGAAGAAAACTCAATGAGTATTCATACAATGGTATAACTATATCATTGTATAAGCAATCATTCCAAGGACAAACCAGAATATCACACATGTATAACAATCAAAGCCCAAAAGAAATCACAACACATCATATAGATAATCAAAGATAGTAATTCTTCGTCCATCACAAAAGATAGTACAAGGTTGCATGGTTTTACCAAAATATGACCAAAGTCATTACAATCATAAGTACCAAGTCTATAAACCGACATGCCCGGTTTAGTGATAGCAAAATAAAGAAACTACATGATTCCTACACTACAGATGATAATGTGGGGATCCAGGTGGATGTGATGGTGTGGGTTTCATTGTAGTTAGCAGAATCAACTTCTTATTCTAGTGGCTGCATCTCTTAACAGACTAAGGAAGGATTCATATGTCGGAGGAAGACGAGTAGGACGAGGAGAAGATCATCTGAGTCAAGTACGATCAACAGGAGTCACTGGAGAGTGTAGGTGCCATCATATGGTTTTCCACGGTAAGTCTAAACGGGTGTAGGTGCCACTGCTCCTCAAAAATGACACTGTTCTGATTATGGTGGTGCCTTGACAAGCGATCAAAATCCCTTGCTGTAGACTCTTACATCTTCTACCAATTTCTTATTTTCTTCTCTGTCTCCCTTCATCTAACTCTCTGAACTTGATCTTTCCAATGTGCCACCACCATTCTTCACTGAGTGCATGTTGACCCTTTATTTGACCTCTTTAAATCACTATCGAATTCTGCCAAATACTTGTCCATCTCAATGAGTCTTTTCAGGTTCGAGTAATTCAGTGTTAGCCGGTCAAACATTTGTTGACTAGGCACCTTGAATTGGCGATTGTGAGTGTGACATCTCTTGCTGTAGGGCACAAGGGGGGGAAAGCAAAACCCGTCGTGAACGGTCAGTACCCACATAGACGGTACCCGAGAATGGGCGCACAGAGTATGGTACCCTAGTGATGGTACCAACAGTAGCAGCATCATCCTCCTGCTCATGATCATCAGGAGTAGGAGCAACTGCCGTATCCTCGGACTCGGTGTCTGAATCTGGTGGTGGTAGGTTGAGGGGATCAACCTCCTCATAAGGGTTGTGGTACCTCAGATCATCACTCATCATTATTTTCTTCCTCAATTTCTTCATCTCTTCTCAGCGATCTTCTTCCGATCTTCTTCTCTTATCATCTTCGAGTATCCATCCGTTCTTGTTGACACTCTGAGTTAGGAATTTGGTGAGGTGCACATATTTAAATGGTCGGGTAGCTCAGGCTGCGAACTCATGTTAGCTCTTCCGGATCGTCTTCGGGAAGATCCGCAACATGATTAGGAGGTTAGATTATTCCATAGGATAATATGTAAATCATGCAAAATTATTTACGTTAAGGGTCACTATATAAAAATATTTTATGAATAATAACTCATGCAATATGCAAACGCATGGTGATGCTCCATGAATGAACGTGATGATCGATAATAGTCCAAATATGAATGATATTATTTGTTATGTTTATGGAATTACATTTTTATGTAATTAAAGCAAAATAGTTTTCCAATGCTTTTCGAATTAGCTATGATAATCGATTTATTATCTTAACATATCATAATATTTATTCATTTAAATATTTTTAACCAGCAATTGCACGAAAAGTGCATATAGTACTTAAATAAAGAATTCATAGCTTGACTTGGACGAGGGCCACGAGGAGTCTTAGCGTGCGAAGAAAAAGTTATAGTTTAGGTTTTTGAAAAACGACCTAGTTCTCTATAACCTTAAGCTCTTGATACCAATCTTTAACACCCCCAAATTTCATCGCAGCGGAACCAACAATTTGGGTGTTAGTCATAGCACAAACAACCATAAGAATATAAAGAACGACTACAAAAAAGAACGTTTTAAAAAATTAATTGTCCCTTTCATGGAAAGATCAGAGTTGAAAACATGTCCACAAGATCGTCACCATACCACATCATACAAAGTTTTAAAATCATAACACCAAGTGTTTTTGATGAATGGAACCAAAACAAGTTTTAATCAAAACATTTCACGCTAACTCCGTCTGCCACTCCAAGCCATCAACCTTGATTACCTGAGATAAAACATGCTAAAAAGTCAACGAAAAATCGTTGAGTGATTACCATAGAGTTTTGTAAATAAAAAGTGACACACGTATTTTTAATCATCGAAAACTTGTGGGATCAAACAATGTTTTATTTCATAATGCATTAAAGTCTCATGCCACCGAAGCCTTAACAAAAATGATAAATGGGTAATCAAATGCCACCCAACTAGGTAATATTGCAATATACCAGAAAATTCTCAATACAAAATGTCCTTTAGGGTGATAGCGCCTGTTGTCAACAACCCAGACAAGGGGCAGTCACGGCCATAGATCTATTTAATGTACTAGCGCATCACCCATAATAGGCAATTAACAGTGCATGAATATTAAGAGGCTTTCTGCTATAGGGACTATGCAATTAGTTCACAATCGGGTCTGCACATAAATCACTTGTGTTCAAATTTATAAACTGGCATGTATCTCCCCTAGAGGGGTTTTGAAAACATTTATAGTAGAAAGGCTGAGGACTATGTACTCACCGAGATTTATAAAGAGATCAGAATTATAATAAGTCTTGAACAAGATAAAAGCCCTTACGCACCACCCAAAAAATAGTTGACGCATCTTTTGTATATTATATCATGGTAAAAATATATACGTAAGAAAAGTTTGACGAGATATAGATATTGTTCCAAAATTTGCGCCAACATGTCTTCTTGACTTAACTAAAGTTTATTTGACTCACTAAATTTGAACTTATGACCTGTTCCTTTATTTGTAATTATAAAACTACCAATTTTCGCCCGTCTAATTCCCAATTTTAGGTATGATTTTCTACACATTTGCCATTTTTTAGTAAGTCTGGTTAAAAGTCGCAACATCTGGAATTAGCTCATGTTTTAGGGGCCTGTTATCTACCAACCTATAAATTGGTATAAACCTCAAGGTTTTCACCCCATGGAAATCCCTTGTAGTGTTGTTTCAAAACATTAAGCATATCACTCTTATAACTTACAATTCCTTGGGAAAATAGATTTTTACTACTCTAAGGTCAAATACACGAAGTTGACTGATTTTCTTACTTTTGCCATTTAATCAGAACTCCTAATCTTGGGATAGCTTTGGATGTGGGGCCAAGTGATATATCTTCCCTATGATGTATAGTATTGAACCATGCTTTAAAAACCCAAACATTTAACTATTAACCTGGTGTTTAATAAGTTTTCTAAACCAAAGTCCAGAACTGGCCCTTTTGAGTATTTTGCCATATCTCACTCACTATAATAATTGGTGGACCATCCATCTATCTCATCATGCCAAGACATATTCTATCCACCCATAACTTTTCGTATACCAAGACCCTAAGTCAAACATTTTGAGAAAACAAATCATGTTTTGCTACTGTTCCAGAACAAGCCTATAAAATCAAACCAAACCTATTTTCTTATACTCATTTTATAACACAATCACAACTTATGACAAAGCCACATCACATATCCTAAACATATCCCTTACTCATCAATATATATTTTTTTTGCATGTATTAATATTGAAATTTACTCATAAGAAAATATAGGAAGAGTAAAGAAAGAGGCTCACTACAATGATCACCCAAAATAGTTATTAACAACTAATTTTCTTAGCCACCAAGCTTCACTAGGACATCATTTCTTTAACATGCATGACCATCTTCATATTATTCTTCTAACTCAGCTCCAAAGCCTACAAATGATAGGTTTTATGGTATGAAAATGGAACTATGAATTGTGAAGAATCAAATGGGTGTAAATATAACAAGAGATTGTAGTAGAAATTTTGGTATGAATTGGTTGTTTGCTCTTGGTATGGGACGGCAAGAACAAGGGAGGAAAAGAGGTGTGTGTGTGATTTTTAGGAAACTATGGGAAGAAGTGGAGTGTGAAGTGGTTTTGTAAGACTTGAACATGCAATGGCAAAGGTTTAAGCAAGACAAGTGTCTTGCCCTTTGTTTCTCCAAATGACACGCCACATATGAGGTGGTGGTGTCATGTTTAAGGTTTAAATTTTATAAACTTTGATGTTTAGGGTATAAATTTTAAGATAGGTAGGTAGTTTTGAGGCTAACGGGTATCAACGTAAAATAAAATGAGAGTTAAGACGAAACCACGAGGTAAAAATGAATATGATAAAAATAATTTTACATTAAACGGAATACTTTTCTGAAAAGTTTAATTTACGTACGGTTCAAGACGGATAATTGTTTTAAGCATAGCTCGCAATTAATTAAAACGACGATTTCAATAAAATGTCTAAATGTAAATAAAAGTAATCAATAAAAATTTATAAATAAATTATGAGATTAGAAATAGTAGTGACCTTAAATACGGGGGTTTACACGCCGGTCGAAAATAAGTCGCGGCTCGGAATAACGTCGGCCTAAAACTCGGGTTGTTAAATTCTACCCACCTTAAGGGAGCAACGTCCCGGTGCTCTATTCGACTTTCTCATCCCCAAAATTCACTCGCAACGAAATAAGGAACCTCATTCCCGAACGGATTCGCACGTTCTCACGCGACAGTCATACGTATTCAAAATTTTCAAAACGAAAAATCAATTTAAACTCAAATGGTAATCATACCAACATAAAACACACATCGCCAAACCGGTCTCATTAAAAGAGAACATAGTCGGTTGCAGAAACAATTCGGAGTACACACAACTACATCAAACGCACTATAACACTATTTATACATAATCACTTAATCACATATTCGTCATTTCATAATGACTTCACATTCCATCCTAGCTTTACTTAGGGATTTCATCAAGCTCGCTTATATTTGCGACTCGACACTTTATAGACAATACGTGGGTAGGCGTACCCCTTCGATCCAATTCACATTATACCATGCTTGCTAAATAGTCAAGCCACCCCGATAATAATTCTGACTTAATCACGGCTAAGTTCTAACCAACAATGACCACGCTTGTTAATTATCAAGCCATGATCGACAATAGTTCTGACTTACTCACGGTTAAGTCCTACAAACAATTACCTTGCTTTCCTAAAATATTTAAGGACATCTCAATCAATAAACCTTTGGTAGGCGTACCCATCCGATCCAAATCATATTAAAAAATCACATAGAAGCGGCGATAATAATGCCCACATTTAGCAAACAATGAAACACATAGAAGACACATTTTCATGAAATTCGATGGCGGTGCTCCCGCAACTAAACATAAAAGATCAACAAGATCTATCCGAGCATCAAGGATTCAACACCTATGCTTTTAAAGACGGCGATTTCAATTACCCCTCACTGACCGATTATCGCGATTGGTTCAATCCCAATACATCATATCGGTCATCGAACATATAGACTAGGTAAGTATAAACAATCCACGCACATTCACTAGGCGATTTCTTTTGAATTCCTAACTTCATTCCCTTCGACTCGAGGTGTAAGCCATTTCAATTGTCCCCCCCCCCCCTTCTAGAAATGGTGACGGAAGTCACCATTGGGTTCCATTAGGGTTCTGATCCTTTCTCTTGGCTTCGCGCGACTAGAGTCCTTTCAATCAAGGAGTAAGAATCACTACACCCAACTGTAGGTCAAGCATCGCATAGGGACTCTTCCTCAATCCTGGAAGATCGAACCTTTATGTCACAACAAGTTACCACTACCTTTGTTTTGGGGGGAACAAGTCTTTTTTTAATGTTTTAGTTGATACAACAAGATAATTCACTTTTAACGTTTGGTAATTTTCCTTTACGGTAATCGGTTGATACAACAAACATGCTACACATTTGATGTAGGAGAAGTTATCTCCTCTAGCCTTAGAGTTATGAAAACTCAGATTTCACCCACGACCACGCTTGATATCTTTCAGAATATTCACATACTATATCTTCAATACGGCGTATTGACTTCTTCTGGATACGGCGTATTGATCTTCTTTCCTTTGTGGTCTTTGGTGGGTGCAGGCACGGATACGCCGTATCTTCTTTGATGGATACGGCGTATTGGTAGTCAGAATAGTAAATCTTCAAAATATCTATATTTAAGCTTCAAAATGCGCGCATTTTGCTAATATTCACCAAGTATTCCATAATTACTGCAATTCTCAAATATAAACGATTAAGTAACAATTCTTTGAAATAATTATACAAAATGGGTTAAATACATGGGATAAATGATGCTATAAAATAGACGTTATTTGATGTCATCATTTTTTAAAAAAAGTCCCGCTTGATGGTTGATTCCATTCAACACTTTTAGGGGTGACTATTTATCCGACACAACGTGGTTCTTCCTGAATTATGCATAGGTGATCAGGCTATGCATAATTGAGGACCAAACGACGACATGTCCATCCTCGTCAAAATTTATTGTTACGCACTATACTTGCAAAAGTTGCCCTAGTAGAAAAGAAAAGAAAAGTAAAGTCATTTGACATAGGGAAACGAATTTGTCTACACATATTTTGATTAACAAAATCACTATAAATTTTTTTGTCGGGTCTTGCGTAAAAATTTGATTGGCTCAATTAAAATTGACTTAAGTTATAGAGTGACATCCATTCAACTTTTGGTAAGTGTTTAAAATGGTTCATGGGTCAAAATCATCAATTTATAAAACGTCATCATGGCGGTTTAAAGTTATGGATCATAGCAAGTATAAGAGATACCAAAACAATGATAGGGGTAAACAAAGAAGACACATATGCAAAAGAGTCCCTCAAACCAATAAAACCCTTAACTTCTTGATTATTTTCTGGATCTTACCTCTTTACCATTTTTAACGTATCTCTAAACCGTGTGTCCGTAAAGGCCGAAACGACCGCTTAAATCTAAGTTTGTTCGATATCTAGTACCTAAAGTTTTACATATTCAGGTGTTGCTATATAAATTATTGGACTTATTACTCGTTCAAATTTTGGTCTTAAATTTTCAACTTGTTTTAATGTTTCGACGATAACTCATTCGTCGGGCGTCGATATGACTCCATCTAAATCCCTACATGTACCTAAGATATTTCTCTACCTCCTAGTCCACTTTTCCAGGTCTTCATAGATCAAAAATATTTTAAAACATACCCAACAAGATGCTAATCAAAAGCAGTCCCTAAGATATTGTGGCAAATTTTTGTGGCATACGAAAATGAGCGTAATTTGAAACCTATTGATCCTATTGATGCAAGACCAATTGGAGGTGATAGCCCTAAGAGTCCTCTACAAGTACCATAATTTTATTTTGAAAAGTTAATACAAAAATACGGAGTTATACTCATTTTCTCAATATTATACCAGATTTGACTAGTTTTAGTAAAACGGTGATATCTCACTCATTCGGAGGAGTTATTGACCCATCCAACTTGTCACATGGACATAAGACCTAGACATATGTTTCTATCAAAATTCCCAGGTGTCTCATGACCAAATATATTTCGTAACTAACCCCACAACCTGCTGGTTACAAACTGCCATAAAAATCCATTTCAAAATCCAACCAAACACCATTTTAATTCCTCCAACACAAAGCCGTTCTTAATTACTTAACACTCTTTCAAACATATAAACTAATGGATTTCTAGAATCAAACATTTTAAGGCTTACTAGGTAGAGGTCGATACAAGAGAATCAAAACGCAAACACACCATCTTTATTCGAAAGACCCAAAAGTAGACATTCCCCAACGACACATTACGCGGGAATAAGTTAATAACCGGTGGGATCGACAAGCTTATGCCAAATTTAGATATCATCAAAAGAGGAAAAAGTATAGTCGCAAAAAAGTCTCGGAGATAATCATATATCACACAATGTCTCGAAATAAGCGAAACCATTGTGCCACACACAATGTCATAAGGAAAGGCGTTAGTACTTATACAGACAACCTTCATAAAAGTATAGAGGCACTTCACAAAAGTAGACATAAGTGATCAAAAAAAGTCAACACTTATATAGGTTACTTTTTTATAAGTAAATAGCGGTAACCCCGAAGGTACGCGAAAACCGGAGTGGTCAATATTTATACAACTGACCGATATAAGGTAAATAGTAAGACGTCATAAGATAGACGTAAGAGAGCGAAATCATAGCCAAGAGTTAAGTACTCATTATATAACAACGATGCTTTCATTATATAGCATCAATACTTTATCAAAATTAACTCTTTGCGAGAGCGAATTATCAAAACATATATATACGTATCAGTATATCACAGGACGGATACCGTATATATATATATATATATATATATATATATATATATATATATATATATATATATATATATATATATGTAAATATATATATATATATATATATATATATATATATATACGTATATATATATATATATATATATATACGTATATATATATATACGTATATATATATATATATACGTATATATATATATACATACGTATATATATACATACGTATATATATACATACGTATATATATACATACGTATATATATATACTATGACGTATATACGTAAAAGTATACGTAATGTCGTATAAATACGTATACGTAAAGAATCACGTATACGTATAAATAACGTATACGTATATATACGTATACGTGGACGTATCATAGTACGTATGACGTACGTATAAATACTGGTATTGGGTAATTTAGAATATATATAATATTATATAGAAACGTACGGTATAATATATATAATACTACGTATAATAAATGATAATAATGGCGATACGGTATACATACCGAAATATTAAATATAACTTATAAATAGCGGTAAATAGAGACTTAATATAAGCAACGTATGATATATACGTTATATCTTATGGACGTATGGTATATAGTATCAAATGTATAACTATAGTCCGGTATGTTAATAGAGATACGTATAAATATACTAATGTATATATCGTAATGGTATCTATATACGTATACTAATGGTTATTTAACCCAAGAATATTTATATATATATCGTATAGTATAAACGTATATATATACGTAAATATAAGGTCGTAATATATACGTATATATATACGTAAGATAGTAACTTATACGTATATATACGTATAGACAGTATGATATAGCGTATATACTATAGCACGTATATATCAGAATATTACGTATACATCTACCTTCTATACAAACACACAATAACAACTATCATTAAGATTTATGATATAATGATACACACATATATAATATATAAATATATATATATGATATATATATATATATAGTATATGTAAATATATAAAATAATATATATATATATTATTAATATATATAAATATTAATAGAGGGATGGAGGTTCTATGGAAAACCATAATTTTGCTAAGAAAACCTAGAAAACACAGCAAAAACCAAACATATGCCGTAAAAAAGAACCAAACATAACCTCAGAAAATTTTTTCAGACAAAAAATTGTTTTTTCTAGGCAAATATGCCTCGGATTAATATATGTCTGTTAAAAAAAACTACAAAACCAACAGATGCCCTACTTTTTCCAGCTATATAAATAGATTTTTAGTGGGCAGCCTGTTAGTATTTTTAGGGCATCTGTTTGCGGTTTGTTTTGGGTTTTACAGAGAGAAATTGAGCAAATTGCCTGAAAAAATCAATTTTTAAGTCCTGAAATAAATTAGGGCATCATTTGTTTTTTTTAGGCTACTTAGTTTGGTTTATTAGGGTTTTCTGGTTTTTCCACCGAAATTAGGTTTTACTCATGATCCCATCCTATATATATAATATATATATAAGAAGTAAATAAATAGATAACCTACAACCAAAGTGCTACCCACATGTCACGCCCTAGTGATGCAATTATAGACCCACAGAAAAGCATATATGATGGAAGTGGGAAGGATGTTGGCGCGCGCAGTATCGAGGCACAACGGTGAATGACTCATAATAAATTTTTCGAAAACCTTCGAAAACGGTTATAGTCCAAGTTTTTGAAAACGACCTAGTTCGCTATAACCAGTGCGCTGATACCAATCTGTAACACCCCCAAAATCACAACGCAGCGGAATACCACTTTGGGGTGCTACTTCATAGTCCACACGCATAAGTCATAGAAAATGACTTTTATTAAGACGTTTTAAAATTTCATTTAAAAATGTTGTTTCACATTCAATTTAATTTATCAGAGTTGCACAGGTCCCCAATACAATTTAAAATGAAATCCATTGTGTCATAATACGAATCGAAGCCAAAAATGGTTTTATCGAATGTGATTATTCACCGAGCCTTTAATCTTGATATCCGCACTTCATTCCCATCCAAGCAGGCAAATAACCTGAGATAAACATGCTAAAACGTCAAAAATAATGTTGAGTGAATCCATAGAGTTTATAATAAACCATTTTAAACACAAGCATAACAAAACAAGTAGTTCACAATCAATACGTTGCTAGAGCCATGAACCGAACCTTAACCAGGTGCCCATCTAGGAGTGATAGTGTTACACACTCCCAATGCTAAATATAACATGTCTACTAGAAGACATGGTCGTTAGGCCAAATAGATCTATCCCGTTGCATTAGCGTGTACTCATCATAGCTAATTAATGGTCCATGACGGAATGGCCACCACACAAACACTCATAGCAACGAAATCACGTTCACATATCAAAATTACTTGCGTTTGATTTTCAAAACAAGCATGTATATCCCTCGCGAGTTTTATAACATTCAAAAAGATTTAAATGCGAGGGTATGAACTCACCTTGATTGAAGACTACGATCAAACATTCTAATCAATCGCGAAGCGTCACAACCAACGAACTCGACCGTAACCTAGAATGTTGTCGCGCGATTAGAGAAATAATAGAGTACGATCGACTCATACGATAATCCCAACATATGTATTTACATATATTATTTATAAAGAAACATGCTATGGGATCCAGACTCACGATCCTAATTCGTACGCGTTAGGCGATTTAGAACTAAGCTATCATCCCTAATTAAGTTAAGTTGCACTTTTGAAAACTTTCTATTATCGGAAAGTTTTTATTTTTAGAAAGTTACTATTTTTAGAAAGTTCAGTTATCTGAATATTTTAGTATGAAAAATATTTCCTTTTTTCACTAATTCCCAATATGCCAAAACCCAGCCACTAATTCACGTCCTTGACGTTACGTTTTACATTTATACGAATAGTTTCTATTTATAGACTTTCTAATTTTAGAAGCGACCGACGTCCTCAAAAATAATGTTTGACCTTGAAATAATATTTCCTTTATTTTTATTAATCCGAATAATGCTTACGACATCTAAACGACACCTTTAAATCCTCGTTTGACTTTCACTTTGACTTTTTATATACATACTTTCCTAGTCATTGACTTTTAGTCTTGACTCGACTCAAATTATTTTCAACCTTAGCATTTTCTACCGGACACGTAAAATAATATTCCGAACAACTTGCTTGTTTCGGCGAAAGGCCGAAACGGACTAGAAAATGACCATTTTGCGCCTTTAATTTTCTGCATACTAATAGAAAATACTTTTATTTTTAAATCTTTGGTTTGGTCCAATTTATTCATTTTAAATTATTAGACTTTAAAATTTACACCGTAAAAGCGAAACGTCGTTCCGGACAACTTTCGTGTTTTGCCGGATGGCCAAAACGGGCTCGAAAAAGCTCAAAACGTCCGTTTAAATTTCTGGACAGATTCAAAAGTCACCATGTGATGAACTAGTGTTGATGTCATTTTTCAAACTTCATTCGGTCATAACAACTTCGTTATTAGGAGTTACGGAACGATCAACCTATCAAAACGTTCATTAGGACAAACTCTCGACCCTTAAAAATTCAGGCCCAACTTTCTGCTCGAAAATTTTTAATTACAAACCCATTAAATCGTCATTTTCTCATCGCAACGACATCAAGAATACTCCTACCTAATCTATCTTCGTTATCTAAACCAACCTTAATCATCAAAACTTAACTAATTGTTAAATCTAACTTATGCATGTGTGGATCCATAACATGCAACAACAAAACGCAAGATTCGAACAAAATAAATTCAAAAGTAGTTTAAAATACTTACAACAAGTAATAGATACAAGATCGAAAATCAATTCGGACCCTTCCTTTGTTTCCTTTGTTAGCCGAAACCATACAAAACCCAAACACTCATTATCTTGAAAAATACTTGATACATGTCGAATATTTTTAGTGGGGTGAGTTTGTATTAGTGTGTAGATAAAGATTTTATGTTCGGATCGTATTGCATGTGGGTTGACGACGGTTTTAGGTGGTGGTGGTGGTTCGTTGGTGGTAAAGAGGAGGGGGGAGGGAGTGTGTTGAAATTTTTGGTAAAAATGAAGAAGTGTGTGTGTATTTTGTTTATATAGTAGGAACACTTTGAGCTTTTGGCACATTTGGTCCTTCCCTCCTTCTAACATTTGGTATTTGACACGAGAGTGTTTATCTTGACATATTGCCGACTACTCGGGGATCGGGATTATGATTTCGTAAATCTTTTTCTTTCGTTGAGTTTAATTTTGCTAAAACATTTAATAAAAATGTTGATCATGTAAAAATATAATTTTGCTAAAACACGGGAGAAGTTAGTAAAATACTAAAAATAAAATAATTAGCTTCCGAAACATAAATATGAGATATTAAAAATTCTAAATCGGTTAAACGGATAAAATCCTAAGCACGCCTTGCGACATATCTAAAAACGACGATTTTTGCCAAGACGGCCAAAAATGACGAAAATAAGATAATTATTTGTCACACCCCGAAAATTTCAGGTCAATATTTTAAACTTTTTCGACAATTATTTTTGACTTTTATCTGTTACGTTTGAATCTGGCAGTTTACAGGGAAGTTAACCCGCGTAAATATGAAAAACGTCATCAGACGCGTTCTGACTTTGGATTTTGATTAGATTAGATATTATATGAGTTATTTTATCTTTTCTAAGTGTTTCATAGTTTACGATCACTCCCGGTATTTATTTTTATGCTTTAACGTTTAAATTGCGTTTTTCACGTTTTTGACCTAACGGAACCCCGGAAACTCAAAATCTTTTCGTGTAAACTTTAGTTATCGTCCATCTCATATTCTTAAGTCAAAAATTTCATTCACCCTCCCCTCTTTTCATACATTGGATGCCTAAACCAAACAAATGCACCATAAGCCTTAAAATTAAATCAAAGGCATCTTTCATTGTCATATTATGCATGTGTGCATGTAAGTAGTGAAAATAACACATGAGAGGGTCTTTCTCATGCACATATCCTCAAGTTAGACCAAGACAAATGATACTTACACACTTTGACCTCATTTGACCAAAATTCAAAATCAAGACCAAGTATAATGAACCACGACTCAAAAAAAATGAACCACATGGTCCTTGTGGCTTAGTTTCGGCCGGACAAAGGTGTACACACACCTTTGTTGTGTGGGTCACTATATACTTAAAATCAAGAAACCCTAGACTCTCACTTCTCCTATAAATACCAAATTATACCACACTTAGGGTTTCATATCATTTCCAAAGTCACACATCTCTCTTTTCCCTCTCTCTAGGCCACGACCAACATACACCCTTATTAGGCTTTTCATATCTTTGATTTCTTGCATAATCCGAGCATACTAGGTTCATTTCTAAGAATATATAAGGTGGTTTGAAGTATTGGTTCTTTGATTCAAGGGTTTTTCTTCAAGATCTAAGTCAGGGTTTCAAGATTTCTTGTTGAGTTTTATAAATCTATTAATTTGGGGTATAGATCTTGTGATTTTTCTACTTGTTTTTCATTCTTGTAAGTGTCTTGAATCTTTTCTTGTGGTTTACTTATGTTCTCCTTATATGTTCAAGATCCATACATTCTTATGGTGTGTTTAAATTTTATAAGACTATAAAACAAGATTTCATAAATAATGATGCTACTTTGTTTCACTAGTTAAATATTATGTTCTTGGTGAGATGAGAGTTGAATGAGAGTTGCAACAATAGAAATGAAGGGATTAGGTTAGCTTTAGGTGTGGTTTTGTTATGGTTTAGTTGTGAATGGAGATTAGGCTAGATTAGGCAGTATTGTGAAGTTTGGGTTGATTTTGGTTGCGTTCTTGACAAAAAGTGCTTACTGGTCGCATAGATAGTTTTTCATTAGGCGTTTGGGTTCATTAGGCGTAAAAGTAGTTTTTGAAGAGCTTGTTTCGAATAGATAGTTTTTCATATATTGCACACTAAAATCAAACTTAAAACGGCCAAGGTATAGCCAAATGAAACTTGAAACATTTTTCAGCTAAACCAAATGAATAGTTGCTGATGTGAATAGTAAAATGGGTTTTCGGACACTTTCAGACATTTTTGGAATTTCTAAACACTAGTGAAACATATAGTAACACATACATATTGATCAATATCGTTTAAAGACGTCGTTAACATATTTTAGGAAAAGCGATAAGGTTACTAAAAATAGTAAGTTTGGTAAAAATTTAGCAGAACGGACATAGAAGTTAAAGCATTTAGGCTTTTAGTGCGTTTGAAAATTATGGTCAATAACTTAATAAATATAGGACGGTATTAAACATCCCGAAAACAAAAATCTTTCCTAAAATAGAAAAGTTTCTAAAAATAGTATTTTTGGTTTTTAAAACGCCGAAACTTAACGAAAAAAAAAAAACATATGATTTTTTATTTTGTCTGATTTTGATAATAAAACTAAAGCAAATTACATGGATGTAGTTTGGTGATGAAAAAAATATTGTGCAATTCTTGGCTACTTTCCGTGTTTCTAGACGCGTTATTATTCTAGGTCAGCGGCTAGTTTTTTTTTTCATCTTTTTACTTGGTGATATCATTTGCTCATCTTGCTTTGGTGAGTTTCATAGCCCATGTTTTATTTCGTTTACTTTACTATTTTTCGGGGTAGAATCGTTGCTTGTTTTTTAAACTATGGAACCCACAATTACTTTACGTTTCCTTTCCTGATTACGTGTTGCCTAAGTAGCGGAATTGACACTCATGCAGATTTATCATGAACAGTCATTGCTTAAACCGACCGTTACCTGTAAGTAGGCGTTGAATGTTGTATATGATCTATTCGGACTAATAATCCCTATCCGGGTATGTATTGCGTTACTAGTTTCGGAGTCCAAACAAACAGATAGATACCATGTTCGGATGTCAATAGGTTATTCCTGGTCAGATACCTAGTAGGTGCGCGGAATCTATTTTGCATTATAAATGCTTACTTTTAAATTGAGCTTCGGTGTCATGAGCTTAGTGCAAAACGTAAATGCTTTTTTTTTGTAAGTTGTATCTGTTATAACTGTCACGTGCGTACTGTAAACTTGTGCTCCACTTTTAATAGTAAAATTCTAAACCTATGAAATTCACTCTACTTTATTGTTGGACAGTTTTGCATGTTTTTTCATATGTTTAGTTATGGAAGTATTTGCTTGGCTTGTTGTTGTTTGCTTGCATTCGGACGCTTTTCAAGAATTATTATTATCCTATGTTAACATCATTGTAAACTTTTCTAAACCTCTTTATTCGCTTAACGCATATTATCGTGGCCTATGTAAATATTTAAATATTTTAATTAATTCACGATGTTGGATTTTTAAATGTACCCTTTAGGTGTTCCTTTGTTTTCTTGTGTGAGTTTAGGACTATGACGTCACGCCCCCGGACTCGTGTTTGCCGACTTGGCCCCAGTTGTGGTGTGACTGATTGGTATCCAGAGCTAAGCTTATAGAGAACCATGTTCAGTATATCTAGGTCTGGTCTATAAACCAGTATGTTGAGCCTCACGTGTTTATCTTGCTTCCGTTATTATATTACTATCGATAACGAATTATGAGTATTAAGTATAATACATTTCCATAATTATATTATGTTTATTTTGCCTTTACGTAGATTTTCCCGTTGGTTTTATATAAAAGTTATTTATATAAATAATAGATCTTTCACCAGACCATTGTGACGTTGCAATATGGTATCTAAACGTTTCTCAAAGACATCATGTGTGTTATACGTGTGGTCAATTAAAACTTCTTCATAAATATTTAATTATAACTTACTTTTACATAACACTACCGATATTTGTCACAAGTTCTTCCGCCCTAAGTTATCTTACTCGTTCCGAACCCGAATGCGTGTTGAGCACCATGTCCCATACTTTTATTTTCTCCTATACGTCATCTCATACGTCATCTAGAAACATGCCGATTAAGTTGAAACATGACTTTTAACCCGTCACCTCGTTAACATTCCACTTATGGTAAATGCGACTTTCAGAACTAGGACTTATTTATTTTTTTCTATTATTTATTTTGATTGAAGAGAATGCGACTATAAGACAAGGAATGAGTTCCGCGAGATCCAAGTGTATTTAACCAACGAATTACTAGTGCTATTATAAAGGCTTATTGTTGTTTATGATGGCAAACCGTGTGATCATGATGTTGTTTTAGAAAGTAAAGGTGGCAGGAATAGCTAACCAACAAGATAAACGTCAAAGGTCGCTAGAGCTTACACTGCTAGACACAATAACAAAATTGGATATGTAGAAAAGTTACACCTTCTTCAACGAACGTAAGTTGAGCACTCACTGAAAGTGCCTTATGGAGTGAAATAACTATAAGAGAGTTGGCCTTTAGAGTAGAGATTGTATAAGGTAACCCGTATTTAATAACTAAGTGTATGTTCATCGAGCAATGCAGTGGCAAATTAGAAACCTGAGATACCTATTATGAGTGTGTAAAATCAGGACATTACAAGAGTGATTGTCTAAATCTGAAACGGAGCCGAAACTCATATTTGGAAAGTTTAAAAAAAACAAAAACTCGCCCGAGAAAACTCCAATGTCGTCCAAAAGTATAATGTTGATACTTTATGAGAGATTTCCTATAGTGCCTAGTAGAACTAATTAGATTGGACGTTAACCCCTAAGAGTTTACACTAGTTTTCTTCCCATATAAATTGCGTTGTATTAAGTAGATTGTTTCTAACACTCTGTTCATTTTGTGTCTGGCGATTTCGTTAGTTTTTAAAACCCCCAACTTTTTTTTTTTCCAATTCTCAAATAATTTATGTAAGATACTCCTCAAATATATTACCGTCTTACAACCCATTTCACTATTATTTTATAAACCGCTTTACTATTATAGACTAATTGGATGTTATCCTATGAACTATTTTAGTGTCGTTATAAAACTAATTATATGTTATCCTATGAACTATTTTAGTGTCGTCTTATAAACATAGTAGTTGTCGCGTTATAAACTATTTTACCGCCAGCTTACAAACCGTTTAGATGATAGCTTCTTGTTTATTTCAAAACCTTATAAACCATTTCACTATCATTTATAAACCATTCTAGCGTCACCCATAAACTATTTTTTAGGACATTTTATATAATAATCACTTTACCATCAGTCTGCGAACCATTTTGTTGACAGCGTATTAACCATTTTACTACCATTCTATAAAAGCATTTTGTTACCATCTTTATAAACTGTTACGTCGTCACCCTATAAACTATTTTGCTATCATTAATATAAGACGTTCCACTAGCGCATTCCAAACCATTTTGCTATTATCTTATAAATCATTCCACTAGTATTTTATATAACCCGTTTTCCTGTCACCCTATAAACCATTTTTGTGGGAATCTTATAAACTACTTCATTAACATAAATTGTTTCACTGTTGTTTTATAAACTATTCTAGTGCCATCTCATAACTACTTTCACAATCACTTTTCAAACTAACTTGTCTTTATCGTTTAAACCATTTTTCGTGCTTCATTGAAATTATCTTGCTACTATTTTATAAACCATTTCGCTAACACCTTTTAAAATCTATTTTTGATTTCAATTTTGTAAATCGTTTGTCAATCTCCTATAATTATCCTACTATTCCTTATAGCTTATCTGGCTATCATTTATGATCTAATGTGTTTCCATAGTATTACCTAGCTTGCATGTATTTATAAACTCTTTTGCTACCCTATTGTAAACTACTTTGCAGTCATTTTACAAACCGTTTCATTGTCACCTCATGAATTAATTCGTTGTCGTTTTAAAAACTATTTTGCTGTCAAATTATAAACTATGTCGTCGTCATCTTATGAACTACTTCATGTATTCTACAAACTATTACGTTGTCACTTTATAAATTTTTGGGTTGTCAACTCGTAAACTATTTGATACCATATTATGAACCCCCTTACTGTTACGTTATAAACCGTAAAGTGCTTTCTGTATACTATTTTGATTTCACATCTGAGCTATTTTACGATTCTTTACAAATTGTTTTTTGTGTTCGCTTATATAAACTATCTTTGTCCTTGGTTTACGGACTGTTTCACTATCTTATAAACCATATTGTATATACCTTGTAACTTTGAGAAACATAACACTAGTTTTGACGAAATGAACATTGCATCGTTAGTCCTTAATTACACATAGCCTGATCACCTATGTATAATTCAGGAAGGACCATGCTATGTTGGGAGTAGTCACCATAAAATTTTGTCAATTTACCCTTACTTTCCATTTTTATTTTCTTTCTTTTCTCTACATTGTCAACGGGATTATATTATACTCGTGCGTTATTAATATTTTGCGTGCGTATCCTTGAGTCGTGTCGGTCACGTGTCATTCATATCATATTCGTAAGCGTCATAACTGAGCAGATTTTTCTCAAACCTTAGCATATAGAAACACCATACCCTTAAGCGAGAGACCGAATCCTACACCACTCGTAGTCACGATATTATTAGATTGGTAAGAACTTAGAACGTAACAGCTTATCCCTCTAATTGGATTATAACCAAGAGAACTAGGAGATTTCCTTCAATTTACTTACCTTTTCAAGAGTTAGAATCACGTAAATTATGAGATTCTCGTACCGACAAAACTTCTGATGGACCTGAAGTTAAAGCAAAGGACGAAATTATTACAAGTACATGGAACCTAGTTGATAGAAGCTTCACATCCGCTGAGTTTAGCTTCTTTTAAGTGGCATAGTCCATCTACCGTTATGACTGTAAATACCCTGTGAGTTAGTGTCGGAATGAATATAGCGTTGGTTACTATCATTTGAGATTGTTCATACTGAGTTTTCTGAAATTAACTATTCAAGATAGAATTAGATACCATAGAACCTGGTAGTTTCGATGTAATAATTGTGTGTATTGGTTGGATCAGGTACCTCGCTTCGATCATTTGTGTTAAAAGGTATGTTCGTTATACCTTTAGATGATGAACTTTAATTGATTCGATGCACATATGAGTATTGATATGCATCGATAGTTGCTAGTAAGATGAGTTGTTTGATTGGATTGATATGTTGGAGCGGGATAACTTGAGACTCGGAGGCATGTTATGTGTTGAGAGAAAGAGAGTTGACCATCTTTGGCATAGTATGTCGTATACTCAAAAGGATTTATAAGACCGAGTTCTCACACTGGGAGCTCCAATATTGTTCATCAAAAAGAAGGTATGACGACTTCAGGATGTACTCCGACAGCCGGTATTGAACAAACATAACCATAAAGGGAACCATTACCTTTTCCTAGTATAGGTGATCATTTTGTTAACTTTGAGGATCTAGCGTTTACTTAATAATGACCTAAGGACTAGTGACACTAATTAGAGTTCGAGAAAAGGGATATTCTAAGACAGCATTTAGGAACCGTTTCGATATGTGAGGCAAATCACATATCCTTTTTATAACCAAAATGGTCTTAAATTATAATGATCATATTTGGCAAATTTATGTTGTATATTGATTGTTTTGTATTTATGTTGTATAGGTTCGGATATTCCAAAAATCACAAGAAAAACGGTCAAAACGGACAAACACGAACAGGGGACGGGATAAACGGGATAGAGTGGTACATGAGCGGGGTTCTAGCAAGGTCAACAAAAGTCAAATGGTCAACCTATTGGTCAATCAACAAAAAGACAAAACCTTCAAAATACCCAAATAACCCTTAATGTTAAATCAAATTTCACCAAAAACCCTAAAATACATAACACTGTTAGTCCTTTTATTATAAGAGACTAACGGTCGTTAACCCTTAATCTATAAACCTTTCACCTTTTAAATCCCGAGCCTAAATCATAACCCTTAGCCCAAACCCTTTTATAAAAGCCCAAGTAAAAAAAAACAGTTAAACGGGTCAAACGAAATCGTTATAAAGAAAATGACGCGAAGGATTTTTACTATTCATCTGTCATCCCAAACTAATTACCCTGCTCAAATTGGAAAGGTAAAATCCCCTCCCTTTCAATTAATGATGTGGCCAAAAGATTCTAATTGCCAAGCAATGAGTTAGCAGCAAAATGTCACTCCTAGCTTTTGATTGGCCAAGACACCTCAAGGGGAATGACACGCGTACTCAAACAAACACACCAAATGTGGAATTTTGCACTGAAATCAAGCTAAAAGAAGCACACCCTCCAAAGATATGGGTATGCAAGACTTGGCCAAAATCGTCATTTTGTGCTCTCTAGTGTTCAACCGGCTAAAAGATTAAGAGCCATGATTGTAGAATTCAAAGGGACGAGATCAAAGAAAGAGTGAGTGTGTGCAGAGGTCTAGATCATTCTCTACAGGCCTTAATCAAGACATCTCTCATAATTGATATATCTAGTCTAGCTTAGTGTAGAATTTAATCTAGCTTTTTAAATGTAATTTCCTTATTGAAGTCATTTAGCTTATTGTTTTTAAATCAATGTAATTTTCTTTTTATTATCTTGTAATCAGTTACTCTTATATCAATAAAAGTTTGTTTTCATTTAAGTTCAAAGTGTAATTCATGTTTTTCCTTATAAACAATCTAGTTTAATCATGCTCTTTTAAGCTCATTAAGCTGTCATTTTAACTAATAAGCTAGTATTCACTTAGTTAAGCTTTCAAAAGCTTAACTAAGCTAAATAAGACTTTAAATCCTCTCATCAAATTACCATAGCTTCTTAAATGGAAGGGAAGCCAATAATGGAAGGGCTTCCAGGACCACACCAGCTTATCCAAGGATAAGCTGGAGCTTGTTGATCAGCTCTTGGAGCAATTGTAGCCTTGTTTGAGCATAGGCTATTGTAAGTTTCTTTAATTTTTCTTTTATAGCTTTAAATTTTGCTTATTAGCTTTAAACTGCTTTTTGATTGCTTATTATAGATTAGATTGTTATTCTGCATTAGTGTAATTAATTGTTGGCTTTATTTAGTATACTTTTTAGGAAAAAAATTAGTTTGCAAGTAGTTTTTATGAAAAACAGTTTGAAAAACCAAAAATATTAGTTTAGCTTATATCTTATTGTTCTGGCTTTTTAGTTTGTTTAAATCTGCTTAATAAGTCTGTTTTTAGCTTTGTACTATCTGGTATCATGGAATTATGCTTTAAATCTCTATATCACAAGCTTAATATGTCTTTAAATTACTTAAAGGGGTGTTTGGCTTATGACAGCACTAACTAGAGTTAGTGCTGTCAAAGACTATTTGTTCTTTTAATCTTAATTTAAAATTCATATTAAGGTTTGATATCTAGGTTTTAAGATATTAGTTAGGTTTCAATCTAATTTTTTAATCCAGGTTTTTGCTTGTTGATGGTTGAATCTGTTTGCATTTAGTTCAGTTTAGAATTGCAATTTTTAGTTTAAAAACTTTATAGGTACAGATTATAGCTTCATTTGATTCTTGGTTAGTGTTTTAAGCAGTTGTTAGAATACTGTCTCTTAGCCTGCATAATGTTGTTTTGAGTTTTGGTTTAAAGTTCCCTTTTGTCTGTGTCCAAAAAGCTTCTAGCAGTTTAAAACTGCAAACAACCTTTTTCAAACTCAATCGTCAGCATGGTTAAATAGTTTTTAGCTCTTTCAATTTTGTTTACAGTTAGTTTTTAAGTCACTGTCAAATCTGCTTTAGCTTTTTTTTGTCTTTAATAGATTCATTAAGCTATTGTTTTAAGCGCAAAAATAAGCAATTTGTTTTCTTCATAATAAAAAATATGTATTTAGATATGCCTGAGTCTTTAAGCAGTTTTCAACAAGCTTTTTCCTTGTTCTCTTGATTTTCAAACTATGTTTCAAAAGCTTATTTGAGTAGTCGTTTAGAAAAGCTTTCTAGAAATATAAGTCTCTTTGCCATAAGGTTCCTTTTACCTGCTTAAAATTAAGCTCAAAAGTGCTAAGTTGTCTTATTTGTTTTTTGATTTCAGTTTTCAATAAGATTGCTACATTTGTTAATTCTGCTTATGGCTTATCCACTTAGATCATTTATTTCTTAAGTTTTGCTTAATAGGGTAGTTTTAAGGATAGGTTAGCTTTTTAGCCATTTAGTTTTTAGCTTATTTACAGTTTACAAGTTTCTTAAGTTTTGAAAACAAGGGTCCAAAAAAGTTGTTTATTGTTTTCTGTTTGTTTTTCAGCTTATTTTCTAGCTTTTACAAAAAGTCTCTTTTATAAGTTTTTCTTATTCTTATTTGTTTTACAACTTTGTTCAAAAACTTTTGAAAAATAAAAAAATAATAAAAACAAAAGGCCACAGGTTCGAACCTGTGACCTCTTGCCTCACACACACACGTCCCACAATCACACACACTCTCAAGCTGCGCCCTTGGGTCTTTTTCAAACTAGAGTCCACTTTTATTTCTTTTATACACATTTTCAATTTCCTTTTTAAATAAAAGCCGTAGCTTAATTCTAGCTTTTTAGGGCTTATTGTTTCAGCTTATTTTTAGTTATTATTTTTATAAAATTAGTCATATCATTTTACACTTTTAGTAATTTTTCCAAATTTTTAGAAATAGATTTAGTATTTTTAATCATTTTTCTTAATTAAAAACTTAAAAAAATTATAAAAAATACAAAAATAATCAAAAAAATAATTTTCTTTTTTCTAAAATTTTCTTTTATCATATTTTAAGCTTAGGATTTAAAATTACTTTCGTAGGGATTATATTTTATAATTTCACTTTTTAAAGAACGGGATTTGATCCCCGTTCTCGTTTTCTTCGTTTTTTAAATCTTTCAATCTATCCTGTTTTAGAAATTTCCCTTAGATTTTCACTTTTTTATAGTCAAATAGGATTAGAAAAAGTTTACAAAATCATTTAGGGTTTTTAATTTTAGTATGCTTGCTTATTTGTCGCGTTTTTATTAAATTCCGTAACGTTTTTCGTAGTTAGTTTTAATATACCTTTATTTGTCTTTATTAGGTTTGTAGAAAAAAAACCATCTTCGAACAATTCTATTTCATCTTGTCCAAATAACAAACGAGGTCTCAATTTCATAAGTCTTTGGGAAAACGACCCGGTAATCACTTACCGGTTAAACGTAGGATATTTTTGTGTAGATTTTTACTTTAAATCTTTGTCCTCAAGGATTTTTAGTAAATTTCTTTATACTTTGATATAATACGTATATATACTTGAAACAACATCAAGTTTTTGGCGCCGTTGCCGGGGATTTGTGATTAAGATTCCTTCGTTTGAATTTGTCGATCGTGATTTGGAGAACCTTTCGTCTTCGAAAGTTACGTCTTTTGAAAAAAAAATCAAAAAAAAAAAATATATATATATAAAAAGTAAAAAAAATATTTTTCTTTTTACTATAAGTAGAAGTTTAATAAATAAAAAAATAAAAATACAAAAATATTTGCTCTTCCGGATTTTTTGATTTTTATTCTCTTAATTACTAAAATACACATCAATTTAATTCTCTTACTAGAGAATTTTGTGAATATTCATTAATAAGTTTCCGTTTCCGAACTTAAGATTCAAATTTCTACCGTCTTGTGTTCAACTTCGAAAAAGGCGCACCTCTTTGTGAAATAAGCTATTAGGTGGGTTGTTCACGTAAACTACGACCCGAATAGGGGACAAACGTTTTGGAGGCGATTCGCTCCACTACTGGTCCCCGTTTGCAATTTTACTATAATGGGGAGTTACCCTAAGTTTGTTGATTATTCGGTGAAACAAAAATATTTTTGTATATATATTTTTCTCTCTTCATTTGTTTGTTTAGTGCATGCGCACTAGAAATTCCAATTTTCCAAATAATTCAACCGTAACCATTCTGAGAACGGTTCGAGAAATAGAGGACGTGCTCCCAAACATAGTCGAACACGAGTAGCTTCGTACTATCGTTTGAAGTTGCACCAATGGCGGAACATACAATGGAAGAGCTACTCCGTGCACCCACGGAAGGGTATGGAGAAGCTATCGTTTTACCAGAAATTAATGCGGACCATTTTAAAATTAAGACGAATTTGTTACAACTAGTTCAAGCTAGCCCGTTCACGGTTTTGAGAGGGAAAATCTCCACGCTCATATTAATAGTTTCAAAAGGATTACCTCGACTTTAGGATTTAGAGATGTACCGAACGATGTTATTAAGCTACTGTATGTTTCCAATATTCACTCGAAAGAGCAGCTATAGTTTGGTACGATAAAGAACCATCCTAATTTATCTTGACTTGGGAGGATTCGTAACTCTAAATTAGTGGAATCAACTTTTTCCCTCCCTCGAAAATCCAACTTCACTTTAATGAATGAATATCTTCGTTTACACAAAAAATTCGTGGGACTTTTAGTGAAGCATGGATCGATTTAAGGAAATGCTTAGAGCTTGTCCTCACCATGGATTTACGGAGTTAACTCAAGTTGATACCTTCTATAATGGTTTAAACGAGAATGATCAAGACTCCTTAAATGTCGCGGCGGGTGGAAATCTTTTAAGTAAAACGAATAGAGAAGCTTTGAACATAATTGCGAATAAATCAAAAGTTCGTTATTCAAGAAACAAATCGAATGTTTCTAGGATGAATACGACTTCTAGGGAAAGTTTTAGTAAGACGGATGAGAGAATTGATAAGCTTGCGGACCAAATTTCGACCTTAGTTGAGATTGTTTCTAAGAAAGTTGTCACTCCCGCTACGGTTAAAGCGGTTGAGGAACCTTGTGTTACTTGTGGTGGTGCTCATGCTTACTACAATTGTCCTAATACCGATAACAATCAATCGAGTGTTTGTGCGGCAACGGGTGCTTACAATCAAGTAGCCCCTCCGAACCGTGTTAGTAACCAAATGGCACCACCCGGTTTTGCTCCGGTGCAAAACAATGGTCAAAATAGGTATAATCAAAATCAAGGTCAAGGGAATAATTTTAATCGGGGAAATAATTTTCATGGTAATCAAGGTTTTCAAGTTTCAAATAATCATGCTCCAAATTTTCAAAATCAAGGATTTCAAAACCAACATTTTCAAGTTCCTAATAATCAAGTTCAACAAGGAGTTCCAAATGAGTTTTCAAATTATATGAAATCTAATGACCAAATGATGAGAAACATGCAAAATCAAATCAACTCGTTGAAAGGAGACTTTAAGAATGAAATTCAAAATACAATGAAGACTCAACAAACCATCTTGATGAATCAACAAAATTCTTTTCAAAATAATTTGCAAAATATGTTAAGTGGATTTTTTCAAAACCAAGCCTTAACTTCGGGTACTCTTCCGAGTAATACTATTCCTACCCCGAAGGGTAAGATGAAAGCAATCACTACTCGAAGTGGTGTTGCTTACGAGGGACCCTCGATTCCTACTAATCCTTCTCACAAAAAGGTAGTGGAACGAGAAACTGAGGAGACAACAGATAAGGAGCAAACTAATTTCCAAGGAAGTACCGCTCACATCTAACCTCCGGTTATTCCCATTCCTATTCTGGAACCCGATGTTCTGAGGACGTTATCTAAGCCTAATATTATATATCCTTCTAGACTTAACCAAGAAAAGCTCCGTGAAAAATCTAATGCTCAAATGATGAAGTTTCTTGAAATTTTTCAAAAGATTCATTTTGATATGAGTTTTGCGGATGCTTTGCTTTATATGCCCAAGTTTGCCCCTATGTTTAGAAGCTTGATTAGTAACAAGGAAAAATTGTTTGAACTTTCGAGTGCACCTTTGAATGAGAATTGCTCCGCGGTCCTCCTTAAAAAGCTTCCCGAAAAGCTTGGAGACCCGGGCAAGTTCCTTATACCTTGTGATTTTCCCTCAGGTATGATTACCCGTGGATTGTATGTATGTCACGCCTTGGCGATATCGGCCTGGAGATATATATTTATTGCCATTCTTTGTGAAAAAAAAGTTATCCTTACTCGATCTTACACCAACTGGATGATGACTTTATGAATTAGCGGATCGTTTATTACTCTTCCTAAAAGACTCGCGTAGATGTTTTGTCATTGTTGGGGAGTTTTCATTTTCCTACCGACTTTGTTGTTGTTGATTTTGAAGCCGATCCTCGAGTTCCTCTCATTTTAGGAAGATCTTTTTTGAGGACCGGTCGTGCCTTAATTGATGTGTACGAAAGAGAGCTTATCTTAAGGGACGGGGATGAACGATTAATTTTTCATGTTAATAAGCATCCTCAAAAGCATGCAAACGAGTCGATTAAAATGATTAATTTCATTGATGTTTCATGCGAGGATAGTGTTGGAGAAGTTTTAAAATTGAAAAAATAAAATCATTTCTTGAGTGGCAGTACCACTTTGCTTTCTGATTCTAGTCCTAGTCTCACATCTTTTGAGACTAGCGATTCTCTTCTTGAGGAGTTCGCCGATGAACTCGCTCTTCTTGACCCATTTCCACCGGGAAATGAGGATGTTGAAGCCGATCTTAGAGAAATTAAATTGTTGCTTAACCGTGATCCGTCAACAAATTTTTCACCTACGTTTACGATTGATCCTAATCCCAAGAAGTTCACCGACGAACTTGCTCCAGCTTGCTTACCTCCACCGAGAGATGACGAATCATTTCTTAAGGATGATGTTCAAGAAGAAATTTTTCAAGTTTATTCAAACCCTCTTTTTGAATTTGATGACAATTACAACTCCAGTAACATTAATCCTCTTTTTAACGAGATGTTAGAGGATGTCAAAGCCAAGGACTCCAATGTTTCTAATTTTGATGGGCATCAGCAAGGGATTGTTGGTATGTTTTGGATGTCGACATGTCTTAAGATTCAAAGATTGGATCTTTTTAGACGAATGTGAGTGAGATTTGTGAGAAAATATCCAAACTCGGTAACAGTAGCCAAATTCGGTAACACTGTTCACGGACAACACGTAATCTGACAACGAATACCCTTCTCGAACAATACACTATCAAACTCGGTAAACTCGGTAATCCTAAATTCGGTAACACTGTTCACTATAAATTCGGTAAACTGCAAACTACTCAAATTCGGTAACACTATTCACTATGAACTCGGTAATCCTAATGTTGGGAAAAACAAGTCAATTGGTCAATTGGTCAACGTACTGCTAAGCAAAAAGTCAAAGTACTGCTAAGTAGAAAGTCAAGGTACTGCCAGTCAAAGATCGAAGTACTGCCGTGGATAAAGGAATCTTAAAGGATTATCATTTAAACAGTTATGTTAGTAATTATCTTGTAACAGTTAATTTAGTGATTAGTATTGATTAGAGTTTATGATATACAAGGACTGTACATCTACTAGAGTTATCCTTAAGGTTATAAAAGGATCTCTAGGAAGGTATTAGAATATATAGAAAAACACGAGTTAAGAATTATTAGTATTGTATTAGGGATCTGCAATTTAGGCAGATTCAAAAGGTTTATAAAAGAAATCGTTTGAGAAACTATTGTGTGTTCTTCTTAAGTACTGCCAACTAGATTCCGCATAGTTGACAGTATATCAGTGTTTCAATAAGGAATATCGATCCTACAAGTGGTATCAGAGCTTGTGAAGAGACTCTGATCTAGAAGAACTTTTAATCAATCGAAATCTTTCTAAACTCATAAAAGATGTCTGAAACAGAACCTATCCCTCCCACCTCGTCCGTTACTGCACTTAGAATCCCTATAATCAAGAAAGGTGAATATGACCTATGGTCCATGAAGATGCGACAGTACATTGCTATCACTGATCACATACTATGGGACATAATCACCAATGGAAACCAAACCACAACTGATCCTGCATCTCCCTCAGTGTCTGCACCAAAGACTTCACTTGCTGCAAACGCAAGAAGAAACAATGAGAAAGCCCTTAATATACTGCTTTCTGCCATACCTGATAGACATCTTCTCAGTTTTCATGATGCTGTAGATGCAAGATCTTTATGGAAAGCCATAAAAGCAAGATTTGGAGGAAACGAAGCATCAAAGAAGATGCAAAAGAATCTGTTGAAACAACAATTTGAGACATTTACTATTGGATCTAGGGAAGAACTAGATTCAGCATACGAAAGGTTTCAGCATATTCTTAGCATGCTTGAATTACATGATTCGGGGACAACCTGGATTAGACGAGTTAGACTTTGATGATCTCTACAACAACTTAAAGGTGTATGAGCATGAATTGAAGGGTGTCTCAAAGTCAAAGATCGAAGTACTGCCGTGGATATAGGAACTATAAAGTTTAAACGGTTGTTTTAGCATTTATCTTGTAACAGTTATTAGTGATAAGTATCAATTAGTGTTTATGATATACAAGGACTGTACATCTACTAGAGGTTATCCTTATGTTTATAAAAGGATCTCTAGGAAGATAGAACAAAATAGAAAAACACGAGTTAAGAATTATTAGTATTGTATTAGGGATCTGCAATTTAGGCAGATTCAAAAGGTTTATAATAGAAATCGTTTAAGAAACTATTGTGTGTTCTTCTTGATATTGTTAATTAGTTTCCGCATAATTAACAATATTATATCAGTGTTACATTGCTACTAGAAATCGACATATCGATGGCAAGGTGTGCTATGATAACGCAAGGATAAGGAAGTTTATGAGAAACTCAGGAAAACCTCATTGACATTGTACCCCTATCTCACATCTCAATTTAACGAAAACATTTTACGGGTTGACAAGATTTCTATTAGTACCTCTCTCTCACCCGAACACACTTGGAGATCCTCCAAGTAGCCTAACACTTGGTTGTTAATAAGAGTTATTGGTGAATCAAACCACTTGGCGATTCCCATAACTCGGCGATTGGTTCTCCAAGACCGCTTGGCGATTCGGGAATCCCCTTGGGGACTCTATTGGGTTTTTAGGAGCCAGATTAACAAGATTAATCTTATGAAAACTTTGATTTTACCAAAACCTTATGAAACTTAGAAATCGATTATCAAATGTAAAAAAATCAACGGAATTGAAGCAGTTTAAATGTTTTAATAAAAAGTCCTGTAAAACCCAATAGCAGGTTTATAAATAATACGCCAGAAAGCAATAAACATATAAGAAGGTTTAGATAGATTACCTGAATTTCTCAAGTTATAGCAACCACGAACCAAATCCTGAACTTGGACTTGAACCTTCTTAGCCGAAGATCTTCAAAACCCGAAGCCCTGGGCTTCTCTTGAAGTTGGCGCAGTAAAGAAGAGAGGGAGAGAGAGGATTATGTTTTTAGGTTTCGATTGAATAATCAGCTAAAAACCCTTAACCCTAGGCCCTTATTTATAAGTTTAGAAAACCTATTCCAATAAAGATACAATTCTAATGAAATATTAAAATTAACATTTATCAAAACCATTAACTTAAAAGATAAGTTAATAACTTAAATAATTTAAGATAAACAGTTTATCCTAAATTATTATAAATTTAAACTAATTAAAAATACAAACCACCAAAAGATGGCAGCTCCCAAATCTCTTAATGAGATATTCGATTTTTAATTATCTAATTAACAAAACATTAATGTATATATATTTATTTAATTCTTAAACAAACATATATAATTAATAACTTGTTCGGATAAATAACTAGTAAATTAAATTTCATTAATTTACTACTCCTTTTATTCCGTAAATCTCACATAATAATCTCTCTTTTTATTCCGTGTGACTCTTGAGTATCATATGACATTGATTGTGGCATCAAATAGTTGCCGTGCACACAAATCTCTAACAGACTTAACCCAAACTCAGCGATTCGACTAAAATGGCAGGCCAACTAGGTTGGCGATTCTGAACAACAAAGGACTTGGCGATTCAATCAATATCCACAGTTCATAAGCAGGTCGATTCTCTAATCCACAAAACTCATTCAAAACATAATTAAATCGATTGGTTCTTTTTGTAAAACACTTTAAACATCAATTAGAAAAACCAATGAAGATTAATTTCAAATTGGTGAAAGTTTTGTTGTGATTTTTTTCTTTTCTAATTGATTTCAAACCATGTAAGATAATTACATTGAGGTGGAAGGCAAATGGGCAACAAGCTGCGCCGCTACCCCTCTCTGGATGGCAAAACTAATCCTTTTCAAAACTACATCCAAAGACCTAGGAGTCATGACATTACTATGCATGACACGTTGAACCCTTTTGAGGAGCTCAACAGCTTCGGATGCAAAAAAACCAAAAGTATCAAACGCGAATGGTATAAACACGTGTTGATTTTCCAATCATACTTTCTCGTGTTTTATGACCTTGAATGAAGCAGCTTTCAAAGCAGCCTGTCCCACGGTGAAACAACCACTCCCCAAACCAACAAAAGGGGAAACCCCTGTAAGGTCCACACATGCGTGTTTCCCTCCAACCAACCCAAAAATCAATATCTCATCCGGTCTAAGTGTGGATCTTCCTTTAGACGGGTCGGTCAAAAAGTTCACCGGTGCTTCTTTCTTAACGGAAATCCCAACGCGCCTAAATACATCAACAAGAACATCCCTAACCATATCGTGTCTGTACTTAAAACCCGGGAGCTCTCTACAATGGATGGCATGCTCCCCAAAGGAATCCAAGCATGGCTTGCGACAAACTGGGCATGCCTCATCAACCGGAAAAAGAGGGATCATGAGGCGATACTTAAGGATAATCCGATATTCCACCGGTGACATATGTTGGCCAAGACCATCTATAGGGATAGCCAGGAGAAAATCCTGCGCATGCGGTGCTTGTAGACACTCGAAAACCGCTTTCTGTCTAACTGTCATGTCATAGTCAACTTCCATGCCCTTTACAATTTTACTAAAAAGGGCACTCGCCAATTCATGTAGGGCTTTAAGGAGGCGGTGTCCTTATTAGTGAGACCGCTAAAGTCGAAGCTTTGAATCGTATCACGAAGACAAGCTAAAGCACAAACATAATCAGAATTGATATCACATACGCCACTGCCCCGTAAGATGTGGTCTTGTAAGGCCCAAGGCTGGGCCCGCGAGGCGACAAAGGCATAGGAGGAGGCCTCGGTTGCCGAGTACAACCCCAAACCACCAAATCTAATAGGCAAAGAAGCAAGTCGCCACTGGATGTCACCAGAAAAAGGACCTCCACAAACCACCATGTCCTCAATCGACAGACGTAACCCTTTGTCAAACAACAATGCCGCCTCCTCCATATACACAGGCTCACACGTCCTCAAACCAAAGAAAAGTTTCGCAATACCCATACATGAACGAAGCAAAAGGAGCTCACTCTGTGGGTCACATAACTGGGGAAGAAGGCGCATCAAATCAACAGCACCAGCAGCCCTCTTCATGGCTAATCTACTAATAAAACTTGCATCTCTGCTAACAGCCCCACCGAGAAGCTTCACCCCTAATACCGGCCGCCTAATGTATGTAGGGAATTAATACCTTCCGAAACTTTCCTTTACCATCACACGAAGGCCAAATAGTTCTGTTTCTTGATCATTTAGTTCAAGACCTATCTAGGACCCGACACCGTAGAATGTCCAGTCTTTGGCCACCTCCTCTGAATCTCCAATGACGGTCCCATCATCAAGATACCATGCATGAAGAAGCAACTTGCAATTGTCTCTAATCTTATACACCAGAGGGTGCAATACAAGAGCAAAAAGAAGTGGTCCTAAGGGGTCACCTTGTTGAACCCCAGTGGTAGACCAAATATGCTAGTCGCCCACATATAACCTCACAGCCTGCCCATATAAGAATTCCACCCACAGAGAAATAGAAGGGCACCTCAACCTGACCTCATGAAGTAGGGATGCCCTGTCCACGAGATTAAAAGCATTTGAGAAATCCACCGTAAGCATTGCAAGAGACCCATCACTGTGGCGTGCACTCAACACCCTATTGACACTATGCAAAACAGCCTCAGTTCCACCTGACACACCTACCCCAAATTGAAAATCATTAAGGTACTTTGTCATTTCCTTACCTACACCTTTCATGGCAACTTTGGAAACCAGATAGTGCCCACCGCGATAGGCCTAATCCCACTGTCAGTTCAAACCTACTCGATAGTCCCATAAATCCATAAAACTCAACCAAAATGATTAAATCTTGCAAAAAAATGATCCTAAACGGTCAGAGATAGATACCTTGTTGAGTTCCAACAAATTCCAACAAAATGGTGAAGAAATGACCATAATCCGCTCATTCCTTCTTCTCGGCAATGGTACAGTACCGACCCACACGCAATTCACACACACATAAACACAGATAAAGCGGCTATAGTAAGGGATCTTGGGCCTTGTGTCCTAATTTGAGTATATATACCCTCTCAAAGTTTTAATAAATGGTCAAACACCACCTTAACCTCCTTTTAAGGGTTCAATTAATAAACACCAGAATAATGGGAAATGTTCACTTTAGTTATAATAATTATAATAATAATTTACAATTAGAAAACAGGTATCACAGTTTGACATTGTCTAGGCGATGCTATGATCATGGATTAGTGATATGAGATGAAGGATGTGGAGATTACATAAAGATGAATGGTGATGTGAGATGGGAAATGTAGTGATATTTAGATGAGCGATGTTTATGTTTTGGATAGTTATTATTTCCCTTTCATATGATGATAAGCTAGGTGATTACATAATTGAGTTGGGATGTGTGCGTTAATTGATTTGTGGTGTTCTATGCATAGTATGGGAACCGAATGGTGAAATGCTTCTCGGAAATGAATTATATATCTGGTTGAGAGGGTGTGTCATTTGTCAACGAGTTTGTAGTTTTGTGTCTGATTTGTTTGTCCATTTAATTGTTTTTTCTTTTGGTGATATACGGGTGTTCAATTGTTGATGTGTATGTGAGATTTTTTAGTCTTTTAGAGGTTACCTCACTTAGCTATTGAGCTAACCCCTTTCTTTTGGTGATGTTTGGCAGGTTGTATTTGAGCTTTTGTTGGCGCCTTGCGTTCTGGGTCGCGTCATGTGTTTGGAAGGGTTGTCTTTATTTTTAATGGTCGTTGGATATTTGGCATTGTAACACCGGTTTTAATTTTGAATTCTTGAGTTGAATGTTTTGTAAAGTATGAATATTTACGTTTCCGCAAAGTTTGTAAAAGCTTATAAAAGGTAGTTAAAAGTTTAAATTTGTACCGAAAATCATATATATTACATATAACTATTGCCACAAGGATGATAGTAGTAATACTGACATTCATGATAAAAGTTAATTATAAAGTATATTAAAAAGCTAATTGACCTTGAAATAAAACCTATCCTTTGAGTAGAAACGAGTTTTGATTGCTTCAATTTAATAAAGTATTCTGGAAAAAAATTGTATCTTAATATAGTATTTGTCAAAAAAAAGGTAAAATTTAAGAAAGAAAATTTAATTAATTCCTTTAATAATTTAATCTTTGCTTATCCTTTAATAGAAAACGATTTTTATTACTAAAACATATGGAAATTACTACTTAAAAACCGGCCTTTATATACTATAATGAAAACCAACTTTTATGTTAGAACGGGTCCCCATATATTTTACTCATAAAAACCGGTTTTCTATTAAAAAAAACTAGTCTCAAAATGTTTTTTAATTCAATGTCTGTTTTCCCCCTTTAACGGCTTTTTTCACCTGCACATTACTCTTCTCCCAACTTCTTAATGTTTCTCCATTAATGTCAAAAATCCCTCCCAATCTCAAGATTTTTTTAAGCTTCAAATACAATTAAAATGTATCAAACAATTCTTTTACTTCAATATTAGTAGGTATTAGTGTATTATTTATAATAGGGTTTAGTTTCTGAAAATTTATTGAAGTTATCACATTTTGCTATTGTGTGTATCCAATTTTGTAAACTACCATTTAATGTAATGAAGTTTCAAATGTACCATTTAGTGTATCATGACCTTTGATAGTATGTTCCCAGCAGGTCACCATGTTTCTCAATACATTAAATGGTAGTTTTCAAAGTTTGATACACACAATAGCAAAAGGTGACAACTTCGATGCATTTTCAAAAACTAAACCCTTTATAATATATATGTTATTTTAATAATAATTTAAATTTTTACATAAACATGCATATAGTCATAATTGTATGTGTTTTGTTTTGTATGTATACATAAACGCACATAATTTTTTAAACAGGATTATTGTATGAATATTTTTTTTTTTTTTTGAAAAGCAATAACTTCATTAGACAACAAAAAAGGAAATGCCTCTCTAAGGAATAGAGGGCATAACCAGTACATGTGCACCAATTCAACTATTTAAAACCAAAACAATCAACAGCCCAATGACCCAAACAAAACGACACTGCCCAGACTACAAATGGCAACAAAGCTACTGTATGAATATTCGCAAATTAGATTGGCCAAACGACCCGGAGCTATACAACCAATCAGACTATCTCAAGAAATTCTTTTTCTTCACTTTCCTTTTGAACCATTGAAATGTAGAAAGTTGTGACTCAATTATAATATCATCGACCATTTTACTTTTACCTTTGAAGACGAGCTCATTCCTGTTTCTCCAAATTCCATATGCGGTTGTTTTAACTACAGCATCCCAAACTTTCTTTTGATTTGCAGACCATGAAACCAGCCCTCTGTTGCACACTTCCTTCAGGTTCTCACAAACTTTGAAATCTAGATCCCACCATTTGAATAGATCCTTCCATATCTTCGCCACTTTGTTGCGTTTTACCAAAGCATGATGAATGTCTTCTTGAACTTCCTGGCATCTTGGAAGCCAAAAACGAGCGCTCAAACCGTTACCCGCTTTGACACTAAAATATGATAACAACGACACACCCAAAGACTCTTAACTCGTTAACTGAATTAATAATACCAGCCCACATACTAGACCCAACATTGACACAACCTGACTCAACCCCGCCTGACGACCCATAGACACTTTTTATTATTCTAGCCCATAAAGCGCCCCCCCCCCCCCCCCTTAACTTTGAATTTCCAAAACCATTTACCCAGCAAGCAAAGATTGTAATGTTTCAGATCACCCAACCCAAGCCCCCCTCCCTCAAAGCAACGTATGGTTTCCACCCAATTAACCCAATATAATTTTTTATTTTTCCCAGCCCCACCCCAGAAAAAAGATCTCCTCAACCTTTCGAGCAAACGAATGACACCGCACGGAGCACTGAAAATAAATATAACGGGATACTCGAGAGAACCGATTTGATTATTGTAACCCTACCTCCAAACGAAATCAAAATTTTCTTCCATGACGCCATTCTTGAATCAAACTTCCAGATCACCTTCTCCCAATACATCTTGTTCTTCATATTGACATTTATCGGTACTCCTAAATAGTTTATAACACCATCTCCCATTTTGCATCCAATCCTTTTTGAATATCTTTCCACTTCTGATTTATCTACACCGATGCCAATCAAACTGATCTTTCTCCAATTTATTTTTAAACCTGAAGCATCCTGCCAATTCTTCAGTAAATCCATCTTTGATTTTAAATTCCGCAAGCTCTATTTTCCAAAAAACGTTGTATCATCGGC
Organism: Tanacetum coccineum; assembly: GCA_026074375.1. Lineage (NCBI taxonomy): Eukaryota > Viridiplantae > Streptophyta > Magnoliopsida > Asterales > Asteraceae > Tanacetum > Tanacetum coccineum. The sequence continues at coordinate 30,325 of BQNB010006785.1, read as the reverse complement.
ATATTGTAAATGCGAGACTTGAATATTATCTTTCCCAATCCTAACCCCCTCAAAAACTTTTTTTTTTCACATGCTTCTTGAAGCAAAACATTTAATCCTTCGGCTGCAATTAAAAATAAATATGGTGATAACGGATCACCTTGACGAACCCCTCTTCCTACCATGAGTTCTTCCGAAGGAGAACTGTTAATTAACACAGAGATAAGTAGACGATAGACAAGCTTTCATCCATACTAAACATTTGGCACCAAAACCCATCTGTCTCAGAACATCAATTAGGAACTCCCACTCTAAACTATGGTAAGCTTTCTCAAAATCAATTTTAAATAAGAAGCTCTTTTTTTTCTCTTCTTTAAGTCAAGTATAACCTCCCCCGTGGATAAATTACCATCAATAATAGATCTTCCTTGAATGAATGCAGTTTGAGTCTCTCCAATTAATACATCGATCACCATTCGAACTCTGTTTGCAAACACTTTTGATAAAATCTTATAGTAGCAACCTATCAAGTTTATTGGCCTAAATTCATTTAAGCAACTCCCATAAGTGTTTAATGAATCCGAAGCTAAACCCATCCGGACCTGCTACCAGGTGAAAGAATTAGAAAAACCTTTTACAGTTGTATGAATATTATCAATGATTATGCTAATAATTAGGTTTACTTTATATGTATTTAGAGTGTATATATAAAATTTTATTTTTTATTAACTTTAGAGCATTTAATAAATTTTAGGATGGTTTATTCTTATCGATCACCATCTGCTTATGTACTGTTGGGTTATGGTAGTTGGCTAGCACGTATACGTTACGAATATGTGAGCCTATTGCGGGCACACGCGTTAAGACACGAAGAGTACGTTTATTAAATACTTAATATACATTTATTTATTATTAAGGATTTAATATACTTCACGATAATTATTTAATGATTATTGGTTTAACCGTTAGACGTTATAAACTAATTAATATATTCGTTAAATAAAAACCGAAGGGACTAAAATTGATAAAACCCGAACCTTGTGGGTGTCACTTGTTGACCAACCCATATAGTTTCTTGAAGGGGGTTTTGGAATCAATTTTAGAGATAAGGGATAAAAGTTGTATTGTGATAAGAATTATGAGGAGTCCTAGTTTATCTACAACTAGGGTTGAGTTGCATATATAAATACCTCATTCCTCTCCTTATAATCAGTGGTTCGTCCCATTCACACAAAGACATACGACATACAACTTTCGGTGCTATCTTAAAATCCCACGAAACAAGAATTAAATCAAAACAATCTTTACGTGGATATCTATATCATAATGCATGCATAATCTTATTTGCATGCAAGACTAAGTCAAAGATTGTTGGCTGTTTCCTTCTTGTTCTATCTCACAGCCGAATACAAACATCCCTTTTAAGGTTGTTTGTTTGATCGACAGTACCCAAAAGCAAGAACCCGGTGTTCTGTTGTTTATTCGTGAAGTAACGACTAGCATGGTAGCGTACTTGTTCGACGTGTTGTGTGAGCAACCGTAGAGGTGATTGTTTTAGTCACTTACTCGTTTCAAGATCAATTGGCTAAGAGGTACGCGTTTCTATTTACTTCTTATTATGTGTTAACCTATATGCTATTACTAGATCCAATCCGCTGCGTACTCGTAAGCTAATGGTTACCTAGATTGTTAAATCCCAACAGTGGCATCACGAGCCAACTCGTTTTAGCTTTATGGGTTACACGTTTTTGTTTTAATTATACGCCTAGTTAACATGCCTATTATTAAAACATATGCCATGATCTGCTGCGTTTGATATTTTATTTATGTTTTACTAGTAAAATATGACAATAATATTAGATTCTTGCCATAAAATAAATAAAATCTGTAGATCTTGATCTTGAATTCTATTAAAAGTTAATATAGGATTAAAAGGGAAAATTAAAATTGTTAATTTAGCTTATTTGATTCCTTTTTAATTTATGTCTATTCCGGCTATAAGACCCACTCAATCACAATATGTGGTGAATGGGGCGATCTAGGCACTTTAGCAGAAAACCTAGTGAGGGTCTTATGGTTCTCCATTTGGGGAAGACTCGCGAGAGAACTTGGATTTTTACATGTTTACTAGTATGCTTAATGTCATCTTTTGTATTATGAATCTCAGTATGCATGATTATTTAATGTCTAATTGTTTACGCGCCTAATTAAATATGCCATATGTCTAAAAAGATGATGTTTATGTAGTCTATTAATTTTTACACGCCTAATGCATGCTCATAGTGACCAACCATTTGTTTCGTGGAAAACTGTTTTTGTGAAAAATTAATAAGACGTTAAACTAATGAAACTAGTTTTTCTTGATTTAAAAACTGGACGCTATGGACTCATGGGAAGTATGGCTCATCCACTAGAACAAACTTTAAGAGAAGTTTAAGGCGGGTTGTTTTTACGTAATTCCCTAAAGAAATAAGGTTTTTAATATGCTTCGCGCTGACCTGTTTCTCCGCTTCTTTGTGCGTTCGATTGGAGTTACCATGAACCATGGCATGTCACTACAGTGTCATTACTAAAGGTTTTTAAAATCAGTGATACAAAGTTGTTTAGCATGCCTCTTTGTACACGTATTTGACACATTTATGTGCGTACCCCTAGGAAAATTTTAAGTCTATGCCATCCAACTGTAGAACACGTGCACTTGGTTTGAGTCTCTTTGTCAGACCCTGGTCCCGAGGCATAAGATGATATTAAACATGCTCTTAACATTATTACATGCTGACTAATGTTTTAACAAGTATCATAAACCTAAGAGTTGCATTAAAATGCAATTAACGCTCATCGCTTACCTCTTACCCTACTTGTTTTCTCACTGGTCAGACCTCTGGTTACCAAGTAGGAGGTCAAGATGGATCTTAGTCTTAATTAGTAAATTAATTGGGTAGTTAATTCAATTAAGAAATTAATTATCGAAAATACTAAAATTGAACTTTTTATATTCTAATTAATTGTGTTATTGCGACATAATTCGTAAACGAAAATTTGTTTTCTTTAAAAGACAAACATAGTCTCTTTTCCTGTTAAGAAGAGTGAGACTTACTCATATCTCTTCTCATTGGTTGACAAGAATAAGATAGGGTTATAATTGAATTATTATAAATTATATTTAAACTCACTTTTAATCTTTCATTACCCTCTTCCGGTTCTGAAATCTTTGAAAGATAATATATTTTGTGTAACTAAAGTACATTTTGTCTATAGCTACAAAAATAATGACATCTTGCACTTGTCACGATGTATGGGTTTAAACCGCAACAAGTAAATAAAATTACTAGCAGATATTCTAGGTATTTTTCTTGGACTCACTTCATTTCTTATAGTGCTAAACACCCTTGTGGCTAGGCAGACCGATTAAAGAGGAATTGCATGCTAAAATGTTCATGTTAATGAAAGCATGAATGGCTAGTCTGTAACACCCCCAAATTGGGTCGTAGCGGAATAAGGGTCCGGGGCGTGTTACTTCATAGATCAATAACACAAGATATATATAGAACGACCAAAAAGTCGTTTAAAACCGATACATTGGATTTAACAAAGTATTTGTTACATAAGCCCGAAGCTTCACTTATTCACTTGTTCAAAATACAAAGATTTCTAGCCCATGACAGATATACAAAATGTAATGCGACAAAATCTTTAATGCATGATATCCAAATCAAAACCACCAATGTATCCCTTGCACCTCGTGCTTATTGACCTCCTGAAAAACATTACTTTAAAACGTCAACAATAATGTTGGTGAATTCATAGGTTTGATAAATCGTATATTGTAGGACCACAAGATTTCCCAAGTGTATGATAATGCAACAGATGCAAACATCATATAAATGTAATTACGTTGCCCTAAGCTCATGATACTAAAGCTCGACATAAATGAATACCATATAAATGGCCTACATTGCCCGTGATGATGTTCTAACCCGCAACATCCTATGTTCGACATGGTATACGTTCGTTTGCCCAGTGATAGCTAATCACCCGAATGGGGATGTCAATCCCAATAGATCTATTCATAACATTCGCGCTCACAGTCTAGTAATTGACAGTTCATGATAATGGGCTCAGATTGGGTTATCGCTACTTAGGCAACACGTAATCATATTATAAAAGTATCCACTTGTGTCCAGTTGTAAAACATTGCATGTTTCTCACCCCAAAAATTTATAAAACAAAAGCATGTAAAACATGGGGCTATGAACTCACCTTGAGTTACTGATATTCCAAATATCACAGATAATGCGTCACGTAAATCGTCAGATGCAACCTTTTTAATTTAAAGCTGTATAAGTACTAAGCATGATGATTAACATCTACCATATACAAGTCTACATAGCTACATCACCATCTAATGGTTTTGGAAAAATTGTGTTTAATAAGTAAAAACGTTTATAATTACATTTTTAGTAAAACTGGCATAACTTTCGCGTTTTAAGCCCGATTTTGACGTTTCTTATGCCCCACGCCTTCGTATTAGGACGAGTTATCATAATTTGACATTTTCATAATTTGGACCTCCTGGTGAACAGTAACTTTTACTGTTCACACCAGACCCTAAATGTATTTATATAGTTTTTGTTATCGTAAAACTCGTAAATGTCGTAGTTTCTTTGTTATAGTTCCGTTTTTAACGATTCTTTCGTGCACGTTCTTGTAGTTGAAAGTTCTATTGATTTATGAGGTTTACAAAAATAAAAGTTTCTGTCATGAATAGTAACTTTTATAAAAATAGTTTTATAAAAGTATTTTTATACATTTTAAGTATATAAACTTGCGTAATTCATAACTTCTTCGTTTTTAATCAAAAAATTACGTTTCTTATTGTTTTGGAATCCTAAAATTATGTATAATCTGTTAAAAATACCAAACTTTCTGTTTTGTATAATTTTTATAAAAGTTATTTTATAAACCCGTTTAATTAACGTATAACTCGTAATTAGCGTATCTTTTTCGTTATTAATCCGTTTTTCGAGTTTCTTACCTTTTTGGAATCGTCATGAGTCGTATTATTTTTCTAAAATGTCAAACCCACTGTTGGAAATTCGGATTCCAAACAGCCCCTTAATATCAAAGTGTATACTTTTATAATAAACTTGTTTTATGTACTTTTCACTTTAGTAGTTTACCATAAATCCTTTATAACTATATTTGACATATGTGATACTTATATTAATGTCCAAGAGTTCATCCATTGTCCTCATAATCCCATGGTAATAATATTCACAAGATTACAAAGTTGTTTATCAACTTTTACTTGTAGCTTTTTAAGAAAACCATTAGAAACCCTAATCTTGCATTAACACTTCTCAAGCTTAACCAAGATTGTAAAACACATATGTATCCATTTATAACCTCAATATATCATCCATGTAACATGTGTACATATTCATAAAATCATGTTTACAAGAAAAATCTATTTTTTTTGGTGATTTAGCTATAATAAAAATAATATTATACTCATAATATGATAAAATGTAAAGACAAAAAGAGGTTTTAGGAGGTAACCTTAATATGATGTTGTTGGGTGATGAAACAACAAGATCTACAACTTGTTTTAGAACCAAACCCAAGCTTGAAACATCCTAGAAAACCCTAATTTTTTCACATAACCCTAATCTTTGCTTTCTTGCTTAGATTACTTGTAATCCTTTAGCTATCCTGCAAACACCTTAGGTTCATCATAGGTAAGGATGTATGAAGTGCTTGTATGGTCTTAGAATTCAAGCTATGGATTTATCTATTGAGGAGGTTTTGAGCCGTGGGTTAAAGGAGAGGAAAAGGGAAAGATTTGCTTTTCACCTTATGAAATGTGTAGTGTATGTGTTTATAACTAGTTGCTAGTTTATATCCCACAAATATCTAATTAACCTAACCATGGTTACTTGTAAACTCTTATGTAGAAAATGATGGGGAGGGGAGTGGTTTGGCTAGGGATTGGTATGGGTCATTTGAGTGTCTAAGTAAACTTGTAAGACTAGTTGGTGAACATTGCTTGTAAACTTATATAACATGTGTTATATTGAAGATATAATATTTCCTTTGTGTCTTATGCCCTATATCCAGCCATATGTGTTTATATATGAGATATTTTTGTGATTTTTGAGTATTGGGTATAAAAGTGGGTATTTGTTGAAGCGTAGAAAGGTTTTGGTGGTTCCGGGTATGCCTAAACGTAATTTATCACGAAACGTAAACACTTTACGTAACCAATAAAAATAAAATGAACAAAGACCATAATTATTCTCAAAATAATTATTTAATACTTGATTGATGTAAACGCTTATTGTTTGGTGCCCGTTTACATTTGAACGCTAATTTTTAGCTTTATGCGATTTTACTTAATACATGACATTAAAAGAAAACGCGTACAACACTAAAAATAATTAGTAGATTTATTGACGTCATCAATGACTTAAAAACATGGGGTGTTATAGACTTTCCCCATTAAACGAGCCTTGTCCTCAAGGCTTAAGTTAGACGCTAGCACTTGTACGTCGGTTGCGGGTCTTGTGAACATATGTGGGTATTTCTTCTGGAATTGATCCTCGCGTTCCCACGTAAACTCAGGACCTCGCCTGAAGTTCCATCGAACCTTGACTAATGGAATGCGGCTTTGATTCAACCGTTTAACTTCACGGTCCATGATCTCAACGGGTTCCTCAACAAGCTGAAGCTTGTCATCAAAATGAAGTCCATCCAACAGAACGGCTAACGGTTCGTCGGCATAGCACTTTTTCAAATTGGATACATGAAATGTATTGTGAACCCTGCTTAACTCTTTTGGAAGCTCGAGCTTGTAAGCAACCTCTCCAACCTTTTCTAATACCTTGAAAGGTCCAACATACCTGGGGTTTAACTTCCCCCGTTTGCCAAAACGTACGATCCCTTTCCAGGCGGAAACTTTAAGCATACTTTTATACCCGAATTGGATATTCCCATCGGTTTACGCTTCAGATCGGTGTAACTCTTCTGTCGATCACGAGCGACTTGCATCCTTTGCTTGATTTGGAAAATTTTCTTAGCGGTCTCTTGAATTAGTTCTGGACCAAGGATTTGAGCTTCTCTAACTTCGGTCTAACAAACAGGTGAACGACACTTTCGACCATAAAGTGCTTCAAATGGTGTTGCCTTGATGCTAGCGTGATAGCTATTGTTATAAGAGAACTCGACTAATGGAAAATGGTTAACCCAACCCTTTCCAAAGTCGATTGTACAAGCACGTAGCATATCCTCGAGAGTTTGAATAGTCCTCTCGCTTTGTCCATCTGTTTGTGGATGATACGCAGTACTCATATCCAAATTAGTACCTAAAGCGTTCTGAAGTGACCTCTAGAAATTGGATGCGAACCTCGAGTTGCGATCACAAATGATTGAAATAGGTATTCCATGCCTCGTAAAAACCTCCTTTAGGTACATTCTTGCAAGTTTATCCATAGGATCAGTCTCTCTCATTGGACTTGTGTAAGATCGCAAGACTTAGGAGTCGGTTCACCAATCACCACATATGTATCAGTAGCCTTTGCGTACGACTTAGAGCTTTGTGACAAAATCCATAGTGATGTTGTCCCCCATTTCCATTCAGGTATTCCCTTTGGCTTTGTTACCAAACAATCCTGATGGCCTTTTTATGTGAAGGCTTGACCTTAGTACAGGTCAAACACTTGCTAACATAGGTGGCGATGTTTGCCTTCATATTGGGCCACTAATATAGCTTTTTCATGTCTTGGTACATCTTGTCAGAACCCAGATGTATAGAGTACTTTAATTTGTGGGACTCGTGCATGAACATAGTCCACAAATCGCCATAACAAGGTAACCAACTCCTGCCATTGACGGCACGAGGAGTTACATTCCGCACGGGGGTTCCAACTTTTCCGTCCTAATCGCCTGTAACACCCCCAAAATTAGGTAGCAGCGGAATGGTAACAATGGGGTGCTACGTCAAAGTACAACAATCAAGATATAGGAAACGACCATAAATGGACGTTTAAGACAAGATTTCATTCGATGCCATAGCAAAATATCAGAGTTTATACATTAGGTCCCATATGTTTTATAAGTCATAAACATTTCACATACATTTTTAATTATACCAAAAGATTCATAATACCAAAAGATGACTTAAGTTTTTAAAGGTAATAAAAAGTTGCATAGACTTTAGATAAAACACAGAATCCGTCTTCATTGATATCCCGTCACGGCTCCCTCCAATCTTCTGACCCTAGGACTTGAATATTTCATGCTAAAAGTCAACTCAAAGGTTGAGTGAAATCATAGGTTTATCGGTAAAAAGGGTGGACCACAAGATCGAAGTAATAGTAGACTCTGAAACACATTCAGTAGTCCAAAACGTTTATTATTGCACTAAGCTCATGACCCCGAAGCCTTAACTAGATTTGTGCCCTAATCAGAATATAGGATGCTTGCCAACAACCTAACACCTCTCAATGTTAAATGCACCTTGATCAAACTAGTGACCCAAAGAAAGGTGGGGATTGTCAGTCCTAATAGATCTATCCATAACACTCGCGCTTACTACCATAGCAATTAACGGTTCATGATAAATAGGGACTTCATGGCAATAAGGTAACTTTGATGCCCGTTTACATTAAACGATAATTTTTAGCTTACGCGATTTAACTTAACGTTTACGATTTAAAGCAAACGTGTACAATACCAAAAATACATAGTTGCTTTATTGACGGCGTCCATGAATCTAAAACACGGGGTGTTATAGTCTCCCCTCATTAAGTGAGCCTTGTCCTCAAGGCTTAAGACGCGGCACTTGTCGACGGTGCGGTCTTTGTGAACAGATGTGGGTATTTCTTCCGGAATTGATCCTCGCGTTCCCACCTAAACGTAGGACCTCGCTTGGAGTTCCATCAAACCTTGACTAATAGAATGCGGCTTCGCTTTAACCATTTAACTTCATGGTCCATGATCTCAACGAGTTCCTCAACAAACTGAAGCTTGTCATCAAAATGAAGTCCATCCAATGGAATGGCTAACGGTTCGTCGGCATAGCAGTTTTTTCAAATTGGATACATGAAATGTATTGTGAACCCTGCTTAACTCTTCTGGAAGCTCGAGCTTGTAAGCAACCTCTCCAACCTTTTCTAACACCTTGAAAGGTCCAACATACCTAGGGTTTAACTTCCCCCGTTTGCCAAAACGTACGACCCCTTTCCAAGGCAAAACTTTAAGCATAACTTTATCCCCGACTTAGAATTCCATCGGTATATGCTTCAGATCGGCATAACTCTTCTGTCGATCACGAGCGGCTTGCATCCTTTTCTTGATTTGGATGATTTTCTCAGTCGTCTCTTAAATTAGTTCTGGACCGAGGATTTGAGCTTCTCTAACTTCGGTCCAACAAACAGGTGAATGACACTTTCGACCATAAAGTGCTTCAAATGGTGCGGCCTTGATGCTAGCGTGATAGCTATTGTTATATGAGAACTCGACTAATGGCAATTGGTTAACCCAACCCTTTCCAAAGTCGATTGCACAAGCACGCAACATATCCTCGAGAGTTTGAATAGTCCTCTCGCTTTGTCTGTCTGTTTGTGGATGGTATGCAGTACTCATATCCAAGTTAGTACCTAAAGCATTCTGAAGTGACCTCCAGAAATTAGATGCAAACCTCGGGTCACGATCACAAATGATTGAAACAGGTATTCCATGCCTCATAACAACCTCCTTTAGGTACATTCTTGCAAGTTTATCCATAGGATCAGTCTCTCTCATTGGTACGAAGATAGCAGACTTAGTGAGTCGGTCAACAATCACCCAAATGGTGTCGTAGCCTTGCGACGATTTAGGAAGCTTAGTGACAAAATACATAGTGTTGTTGTCCCATTTCCATTCAGGTATCTTGGGCTGTACCAACAATCCTGATGGCCTTTGATGTTCAGCCTTGACCTTAGCACAAGTCAAACACTTGCTAACATAGGTGGCGATGTTTGCCTTCATATTCGGCCACCAATATAGCTTCTTCATGTCTTGGTACATCTTGTCGGAACCCGGATGAATAGAGTATTTTAACTTGTGGGACTCGTGCATAATCACCGTCCTCAAGTCGCCATAACATGGTAACCAACTCCTGCCATTGAAGCATAGGGTTCCATCCGCACAGGGTTCTAACTTTTCTATTATGAGTTTCTTTGGATCCTTAGAATTTTTAACCAACATGCCTCCAACATCTTCGTTCTTGATATTCTATAGTTTTCGTGCATCAGTCTGAGCATTCAAGATTTGTTTGGGAAGATCCAAGCCAATAGTCATAACTAAAGCTCGAACTCTTAAGGGTGGTTCTCGTTCTTTCCTGCTCAAAGCATCAGCAATGACATCTACTTTCCCCGGGTGATAACGAATATCGCAATCGTAATCACTGAGTAACTCTAACCATCGGTGTTGCCTCATGTTCAGCTCCCTCTGATCAAGAATGTGTTGTAAGCTCTTATGATCAGTGAACACTATACACTTGGTTCCGTACAGATAGTGCCTCAGAATCTTGAGAGCGAACACTACTGCTCCAAGTTCCAAATCATGAGTCGTATAGTTCTTCTCATGAATCTTCAGTTGGTGTGATGCATAAGCAATCACCTTTTCTCTTTGCATTAATACAACGCTCAAACCCTTCTTTGAAGCATCGCAGTATGCGATAAAATCTTCACTTCCTTCAGGTAAGGCCAGGATTGGTGCACTGCACAACTTCTGCTTCAACAGTTGAAAAGCTGCTTCTTGTTTATCACCCCACTCAAACTTGACCTTCTTCTGGGTGAGCTTGGTCATTGGTTTGGCGATCTTCGAAAACCCTTCAATGAATCTTCGATAATACCCAGCAAGACCTAAAAATTGACGAATCTCCGTTGGCGACTTAAGAGATGCCCAATCTTTAATGGATTCGATCTTGGCGGGATCCACGTGAATGCCCTCACTATCAATCACGTGACCAAGGAACTGTACTTTGGGAATCCAAAATTCACACTTGGAAAATTTGGCATACAACTCCTCTTTCTTAAGCAATTCTAAGATTAGCTTAAGGTGCTCTTCGTGTTCTTGCTTGTTCTTTGAATATATCAGAATATCGTCAATAAAGACAATCACGAATTTATCCAAATATGGTTTGCACACCCGATTCATAAGGTCCATGAATACGGCAGGTGCGTTTGTCAAACCAAACGGCATAACTTGAAATTCATAATGGCCATAACGGGTTCTGAAAGCGGTTTTTGGAATGTCTTCTTCTCGAACCCTCAGTTGGTGATAACTCGACCTTAGGTCGATCTTCGAGTAGACACTCGACCCTTGAAGCTGATCAAATAAATCATCAATTCTTGGGAGCGGATAACGGTTCTTCACCGTTAGTTTATTCAATTCCCGGTAATCAATGCACATCCGGAATGATCCGTCTTTCTTCTTGACAAACAAGACTGGAGCTCCCCAGGGTGAGGAACTAGGTCTTATAAAGCCTTTGTCAGATAGTTCTTTTAGTTGCTCTGACAACTCTTTCATTTCAGAAGGTGCCAATCGATAAGGCGCCCGAGCTACGGGTGCAGCACCAGGTACCAAATCAATTTGAAATTCCACTTGTCGAGTCGGAGGAAGACCCGGCAAGTCCTCAGGAAAGACTTCAGGAAAATCTTGAACTATTGGTACATCCTCAAGTCGCTTCTTCTCCGACTTGTCTTCAACCTCCTTTGTACTAACATGTGCTAAAAAGATTGGACATCCTTTTAGCATGTATTCTTGTGTTTTGGAGTATGAGATAATGTGTAGAAGAGCCTCGTATCCCCGGTTGCTTCCGTCACCGTGAACAATTAATGTTTTATTTCCCCAGGGGATACGAACGATCTTCTCGGCACACACAATGATTGCTTGGTACTTTGCCAACCCATCCATACCAATTATAGCATCGAAACTACCAAGTTCTACGGGCATTAAATTTATGTTGAATGGGTGGTTCAAGAGATTTAATATGCAACCCTTAAGGATTGTGTTTAACCCAATTATCCTCCCGTCAGCTAGTTCGACATCATAATAGTGATCTAAGGTAGATGGCGTGATATCCATTTGGGAACTAAATGCAGTAGACACAAAACTCCTATCGTCACCAGTATCAAATAATATAGAAGCATAGCGGTTGCTGAGAAGGAACGTACCCGTCACGATATTGGAATCTGGGTTTGTCCCTGCATGTCCCACCACATACACTTTGGCTGGAGCCCTGTCATTACCAACTTGATTTCCACGGTTTTTATTGTTCTTCAGCTTTGGGCATTCCCTCTTGAAGTATCCTTGAACTTCACACTCGAAGCAAGTAGGTTTCTGGCCTGTCCCAGTGCCCCTCTGATTGTTAATATTGTTGGCATTTCCCGCACTCTTACAGTCACGAGCAAAATGGCCAACTTTGTTGCATTTGTGGCATTTTGGAGCACACTGACCGTCGTGGTGATAGTTGCATTTAGCGCATAGGGGTTTAGATCCCCCGTATGGCTTCTTTTCACCAGTCCCTACAGTATAGGCCCTACCAGTGTTCTGTCTCTTGTTCTATTGTCGTTGGTTTTGATTGTTTCGGGAAGTGTTTTCAAACTTCCTTTTGTTCTCAGCCTGTCTTTCAGCAATGGCGATGACTTTCTTATCCATTAGTTTAGTGGCCATTTCAATAGCCTCTTGCATAGTTTTCGGCTTTGATGCTACAATATTTCCATGGATCATGTCGGGCAATCCGCCGATGTACCTTTCAATCTTGTTAGACTCCTCAGGAAACATCCTAACACACAATAGTGCTAGTTCCTGGAAACGTTGGTTGTACCCAATCACATCAGTACTATTCACTTTCAAATTCCACAATTTAGCCTCGAGCTTTTTCATCTCGTTCCTTGGACAGTACTTGTCAGTCATTTTCTTTCTCAGATCGGCCCATGTCATTGCATATGCAACATCATGACTGACAGTCAAAACATGGGAATTCCACCATGTTAGAGCACCTGCTAGAAGAGTACAAGTGGAAAACTTAACCTGGTTTTCCACAGGGCAGTTGCTTATGCAGAAAATAGTCTATATCCTTTCGAACCATTGTGTTAATTCAACAACTCCCTCAGTGCCTTTGAAATATAGAGGTTTGCACTTCATAAAGTCTTGGTAAGTGCATTCTCGAATAACGCGTTCAGTCCTTTTGCCACCCGTTCCTAAAGTGTGGTTGTCATCGCTATTCCTGTTTGCATCACGTGCTACCAAGGCAGCAGTGACACCTTGGTCAATCATTACCTGAAGTTGGGCATTAGTGACCGATGTGGTGGTGGTTGCTGTTGGGGCTGGGGTTGTTGTGACCGGTGTTGACCTTGTGGCTCGTTTTGGTGCCATTTTCTTCTATCACAAGAAAATACAATACCCGTTAGATTTCATAAAATCATAACCATGACATGACATATACATGATAAATAAAGTGTGATTACATCACACAGTGAATTATAAAACTGAATTGTAATCAACAATGATATAACCAAATCGATATTCATTCATAAACAAATTCGATTACAGACGTTACATAATACAACCATTCCATATATAAATTGGAAAACATACATGAATGGTTCAGATACAAAATGATCATAACGATTAGGTTACAAAATAAACATAACAACCTAATGCCTTACTAGCCGGGATTGAACCCGTAATACTTAGTAGGCTATACAACATAGCTAGACAAAAGACAAAAGATCCATACTGGATAGCTAATCAAAACAAAAGATCTATACCGCCTGCTAGCTGGGAGTAACCCATAAAAACTTAGCAGGCTATATAGTATAGCTACAATATGGTAGAAAAGTAACCCTAGGCACTACTACCAGTATCCTCTAAGGTGTCATCGCGTGCTCCAGCCTCCAAAGCCTGAATACGCATGATATGCCTCGTCGCGCGATCATCCGCGTCCTGACGCTGCCACTCGTGGCGACGCGCCTGAGTCTCTAACACTGTAATCCGTGCCTCTAATGCCCTGCTGTAAGCCTCAGACCTAGCCAAGGCCTGACGGTTCTCCATACTCTCTTGCTCGTAAGCAAGTCTCTCTCTCCTCAATACCTCAATCTCAGCTCTCACAGCTGCACGATCCTTCTGGGCATCGTGATGTCGTGAGTAAAACTCCGAACTCTCTCTACTGCGAACATCTACCTGGTAACTGACCCTCAAGTTGACCACCTCTAAGGCGGCCATCATCCTCCTCTCAGTATCTCGGACCCTAGTCTCCACAGTGTCTACAGAACTGCAATCGACCCTACGGGCCATAGTGGGTCCTGGCTGTCTCGCAGCAGCAGCAGCAGAACTCTCCCCAACCTCACACCCAGGTCTGGGAGCAGTAAGTAGTAGCCTCTTCCGAGGCGGCGTGTCAGCCTCGGGAATATCAGCTCTGCGGCTAGTGGATGGTGCAGGTAGTGGTATAGGTAACAATGGTGGTGTCCCTGATGGGAGTAGTGGATGATAGGTGGATGGTGCTGCAGCTCTCATCTGAGCCATGGCTGCTCTAGTACGTGGGGGTCGGATAAGTGAGGGTAAAAAGGATGGTGGTGGTGGAGGTGCAGAAGCAACCTCAGTAATGTATGCCTCTATAGGTGCCTCATCCTCAGCTGGCACTAAGTCCTCAGGGTGCTCAGGCTCAGGAATGTACACTGGTACATGATCCTCCAGCTCCATGGGATCAGGTACATACTCTGGAGAACGTGGTGCCTGCTCCAGTAACTGTCTGGCAGCCTCCTCGTAAGGATCCTCAGATGGGATACTCCATGATCGTGCCTCAGAGTGAACAGAAGTATAGGTAACTGCGGAATCAGCTGACATGACTACTGTGACCAGCAGAAATAACTTATATGAGTATATTATATAAGGCTCTTATAGTAATATACATTTATATCATAACATGTATATCAATTATGAATGCATCTAGTCCAACCAACTAATGCAACAAGTAGTGTATGCATGAATGTATGCACATATGTATGTCCCGTGTAAAACCCCTTTGTATGAATTCGATGTTTGAAAACGGTTATAGTCCAGCAAAAACATTTGACCTGGTTCTCTATAACCTTGGCTCTTGATACCAATCTGTAACACCCCCAAATTGGGTCGCAGCGGAATAAGGGTCTGGGGCGTGTTACTTCATAGATCAATAACACAAGATATATATAGAACGACCAAAAAGTCGTTTAAAACCGATACATTGGATTTAACAAAGTATTTGTTACATAAGCCCGAAGCTTCACTTGTTCACTTGTTCAAAATACAAAGATTTCTAGCCCATAACAGATATACAAAATGTAATGCGACAAAATCTTTAATGCATGATATCCAAATCAAAACCACCAATGTATCCCTTGCACCTCGTGCTTATTGACCTCCTGAAAAACATTGCTTTAAAACGTCAACAATAATGTTGGTGAATTCATAGGTTTGATAAATCGTATATTGTAGGACCACAAGATTTCCCAAGTGTATGATAATGCAACAGATGCAGACATCATATAAATGTAATTACGTTTCCCTAAGCTCATGACACTGAAGCTCGACAATTATATTCGCAATAATAAATATTGCTATTCTGCCCGATCAGATGTTCAACCCTAAACATCCCAAATCCGACATGCTATAACGTTCGTTCCCGGTGATAGCTAATCACCCGAACGGGGAGGTCAATCCCAAATAGATCTATTCATAACATTCGCGCTCACATAATGTAATTCACAACTACATCTATGCAATTGACAGTTCATGATAATGGGCTCAACTTGGGTTATCGCTACTTAGGCAAACACGTAATCAATATAAAATATACACTTGCGTCCAATTTATAAAACAAAGCATGTTTCCACCCCAAAGTTATAAATCATTGAAATCGTAAAAATGTGGGGCTATGAACTCACCTTGAGTTACTGATAATCCAAATATCACAGATAACGCGTCACGTAAATGATCGAATGCAACCTAAATGAACATAGGTCGTATAAGCACTAATCGCTTTGATTAACTAACATCATATACAAGTCTATGTTAGTTACATCATACTATCGTTCGGGCTATCATAATTTAAGAGGTCATGTAGTGACGTATGAGGAGCTAGGACACTTTAAATCGTAAATCCAACAACTCGTCGATACGCCACCCCGAAGAGGCCTCATTATGAAACTCCCTAGTAATATAGTACTTTGATAACCACATATAATTCTATATAGCTTCATCACCGTCTAATCGTTTTTGTGAAATCATATTTATAAAGTAAAAACATTTATAAATACACCTTTAGCAAAAATGACCTAACTTTATCGTTTTAAGTCCGTTTCTCGCGTTTCTTACGTCCACGTTTTCGTATTAAGTCGAGTTATCAATAATTGACATTTTCATATTTTTAGTCCCCTGATGAACAGTACTTTTTACTGTTCACACCAGTTATAAAGTTATTTTTATAGTTTTAGTTATCGTAAAACCCGTAAACGTCGTATTTTATTCGTTATAGCTCCGTTTTTAGCGATTCTTTCGAGCACGTTCTCGTAATTGAAAGTTCTATATATTTATGAGGTTTACAAAAATAAAAGTTTCTGTCATGAATAGTAACTTTTATAAAAATAGTTTTATAAAAGTATTTATTGTCGTAAACTCGCGTAATTCATAACTCCTTCGTTATTAATTGAAAAATTACGATTCTTATCATTTTGGAATCCTAAAAATATGTACAATCTGTGAAAAATACTAAACTTTCTGTTTTTGAAGTATTTTATAACTTGCTTTATAAAGTTTATTTTATAAAACCGGTATTAACGTAAATCGTATTTTTATCGTAACTTCTTCGTTATTAATCCGTTTTTCGAGTTTCTTACCTTTTTAGAATCGTCATGGGACGTATTATTTTATAAAAATATAAAGTGAACAGGTTGTATGTCGAATTAAAACAGAAAGTTAGGGTGTCTTTCTTGATTCCATATGTAAACTTTGTTTCTATAACTTTCAACTTTGTATTTTACCATAAGTCTTTTATACTATATAAATATTATATGTTTTACATATAATAAAGTCCATTTGTTCATATCTTGTCCAAATATCCAAGTTAACAAGTCTATAATGATACTTTTAATCACAACTTTCTTAAGTAATCCTTAAAACCCTAATTTGTACATATACATGTTCACACTTAACCAACATGTTACAACACTTATAACCCCATTATATCATGATATCACCAACCAAATATCATATGAAAAAGTGTACAAAAGCATAATCACAAATAAAAATCCATTTTTCATGTTCAAAAGTCCTAAATGGTGATTTTGCTATAAAGAACATCATATGCATAAAAACTCATGAAATGAAAAGATAAAGGCTTTTAGATAACCTTATGATGAATGATGATGATGAGAAATACGTGCTAAACCCTTGTCTAGACTTTAAACCCAAGCTTGCACACTTGAAAAGCTTAGTTTTCTTAGAAAACCTTAATCTTGCAAAACTTGCTTCAATGCTTGTAAACCTTTAACCAACCCTTGCAAACACCTTAGGTTATCATAGGAATGATGTATGAATGTGTGTATGGTCTTGTAAAATCAAACTATGGATTATATAAAAGGGGTGTTTGATGCTGTGGGTTTTGAAGGAAGAAAAGGGAAGTTTTTGTTGATTTTTACTAAGTGTATAAGAGTGTGCATGCTATCTATGTGTAAACTTGCATCATATACGAGCTAGGATGGTCAAAAAGTTTGCAATAGTGGTCAAGAACAAGATGAGAGTCTTAAGGAAGACCTTATGGTCTAGGTATGGTCCAAATAGGGATGACTAGTGACTTAAATCACTAGTCATGATAGAAGTCTTGTTAAGCCATACATGCACCATGCCTTGGTTAATTACTTGTGTCTTTGTGTTCCCTAAGATGGACATGAGCCCATAAAATCAAAGAAGACATATGACTAGCTAGTTTGTTATAAGGTAAAGTATAGTCTTGATATTTAAATGTATACTTTGCAAATTGTATAAGTCTTGTTTATTTCTTTATATATGGGTCGTCCCATTTATATAAGTGTGGTAAAGTTTTATAAACTTGGTTCATTAAAAATAGAAATAAGCATTTGTTGAAGCGTAGATTAATTAACGTGGTTCCGGGTATGCCTAAACGTACTCTATCGCGAAACGTAATAAATTTACGCAACCAATAAAAATAAATTGAACAATGTTAATAATTATCCTCAAAATAATTACTTAACCCTTGCTTGATGTAAACATTTAATTGTTTGATGCCCGTTTACATTGGACGCTAATTTTTAGCCTACGCGATTTAGCTTAACGATTACGATTTAAAAGCAAACGCGTACAATACAAAAGATACATTGTAAATTTATTTACAACGTCAATGACCCTAAAACACGGGGTATTATAATCATAGTGCCTCTCTAGCAGCCCCTTGTTAGGTACGATCAAAAATGACATATTTATTATTGCACAAACTACCCATAAAAATCTTAAAAAAACAGAAAAAAAATTCAAATAAAAAACACTTGGGGCCAAAACTCAAAACACACAAGTGTTTAATTATTATCCCTTAAACAAACCTTAAACAAAAAGTATATATAAGACCAAAAAATTTTGCCCATCGAGAAAATGAAATCTAAAAACACATGTTATCACCCTTTTTATATAAAGAACATAATCGATATGCACTTATTTGAAAGCAACAACAGAGATGATGTGCCTCTTGAGCAATTTTTTAAAACTTGTATAAACTTTTGAGTCCCACATCGATTGAAGAGTAAAAATTGTGCTTATTTATTATTGAAGTGCATTTGATTATAGCAAATTGCTATTAGTATTATATAGTGGCACCTAAGATTGTGCAATGATAAAGTTTATCTTGTAACAACCTTTAGGTGCCCTAAATTATACAAATACCTGCAACTTTTTATATATATAGTGGCACCTAAGATTGTGCAGTGATAAAGTTTATCTTGTAACAACCTTCAGGTGCCCTAAATTATACAAATTCCTGCAACTTTTTATATAACAATCTTTTGTATTTTCGTGACAAAAGCATTTTAGGATAAATATGGTATTTTGCGACGAAAACATCACTCAATGCACAAATGTCCTTCATTCAGGTCTGAAACCTTTTGGAGCATATCAATCTCCTCCAACTTTGCATTGTCAACCTTCATCCTTTCCGTGATCATCCAAAGCCATGTGGTACCCTACCTGAAAGGAGTGTACTGACCACAACTTTCATGCTCGTAAAAGTACGAAATCCTTGCACTGGCATCCATAAAGAACACAATTATCTTTTTTATTACAACAGAGAAAAAAAAATATCGCGTCTCTTGAGCAAGTATTTTGAAAACTAATGCGAAGTTCCAAGTCCTATATCGGTCAAAGGGTAGAAACTGTGCTTGTTTATATATTGGGGTGCACAAGGTTTTCATAGGTTCCTATTATTATTATTTACTAGCACCTAGTGTTGAGGTACTTAAATTTATGAGAACTTGAATTCCAGGTGTTTGCAAGTCATACTTGTTCATATGTTTTTGTGACACAATGTATCGTCGTGTAATTAGTACATTATTTAGTTCACAACTTTTTACATTATTTAGTTCATAAGTTTTTGTGACACAATGTATCGTCATGTAATTAGTACATTATTTGATCCTTAATGAATCCTAGGTGTTCGTAAGTCATACTAGTAGTTTTCAACTTTTTGGGACGCAATGTATCGCCATGTAATTAGTACATTATTTGATCATTAATTTCATAATAGTAACATGACAATTATTAGTGGCATTTGAGTATCGTGGGTAGTTAAATTTACCACCCTGTAATATTCGGTGTTAGTAAGTCATACGTACAAGTTTACAACTTTATGTGACCATGTAATTAGTATAGTGCCATTTGCCAAAGTTCGATATACTTTAGTGATGGTTTACTCTTCTAGCTTTTATTTTTTTGCATCTCAGTTTGATACATTAGCGATCTCAATGTTAAAATATGACAGGGATTCAAATGAAAAAAATGTTAGACTTGAATTAGAGGGGTGAGCCAAGCCAAGGCAACTCGCAAAGACCCCAATAGCTGTTGGATTATGGTAGTCGTAAGCACGAATACATTACGAATATAAGTGAGCCTATTGGGGGCACACACGTTAATACACGGAGAACACGTTTTATACTTCACGTTTTATAAATCACAAGGACTATAAATGAACAACACTCGAACCCCAAGGGTGGCCGGTTTTCTAATGAGAATTAAAAGGGGTGTTTGTTCGATTGGTTAATAAAGAGAACAAGGAAAAGGAATTGTAATGGGACTAGGACTTGTATCCTAGTTGAATGTGGCTAGGCATAAGGGTTATAAATACCCATCACCCCATAACCTCATTCATTCCACTCGACATATTCTGAATCCATTAAAATCATCTTCGGGTTTTACTTGTTTCTTTTCCCAACCGATTTCAACATCTTCTTAGTTTGAGATTTTCGGTTCATTGGTTCACATAGAATTCGATTATACTTTCAAGGTGTTGTTTGATCTTACTTGTTTCTTCCTAGCTTGACATGACAAGTTACATGCGTGGTATTTAAAGATCAATCTGTTCGAAGGTTAAAAACATAAAAGGGTTTCGAGTTTTTTGATCTTATTCGGTCCAAGGGGATTTCGGTTACATTAGGGTTTATTAATCCTAATTCGGTTCTTGGATTATTCGGTTACAAGTCAAGGGTTTGCGTGGTAATCGGGATATAAAACAAAGGTTGTTAGTTAGTGAAGTTAAGCCTAGCATAGCTTAACGTGTTCGGTTGACGTGACTGTGTGAGCAACCGTAGAGGCAATTATTTTAGTTGCTTGTTTCGTTTTCTTGATCATATTGACAAAAGGTACGCGTTTCTTTTACCTTTTATTGTGATTAAAACCTAGTGCTATTACTAGGTCCTATCCGCTGCGTACTCGTGGCTAAACTAGTTACCTAGGTATTTAAATCCCAACAGTGGCATCACGAGCCACCTCGTTTTAGCTTTATGTGTTACACGATTTGTTTTAATATATGCCTAGTTTACATGCCTATAATTAAAACAAAGTTTATGATCTGCTGCGTTTGATATTTTATTTATGTTTTACTGAAAATTATTGACAAATACATATTAGATTCTTGCCATAAAATAAATAAAATAAGTAGATATTGATCTTGAAAATATTAAAGGTTAATATAGGTTAAAAGGAAAATTAAAATTGTTAATTTAGCTTGAATGATCCCTTTTAATTAATTGCCTATTCCGGCTATAAGACCCACTCAATCACAATATGTGGTGAATGGGGCGGGATCTAGGCTCCATTTAGCAGAAAACCCGAGTGAGGGTCTTAGGTTCCCTCATTTGGGGAAGGACCCTGCGGAGGAACTCGGATTTTACATGTTTACATGTATGCTTAATGTCATCTTTTGATTATGAATCCTTGATATGCATGATTATTTAAATGTCTAAATTGTTTACACACCTGATTAAATATGCCATTATGACTTAAGATGATGTTATAAGTTGTTTATTAAATTTTACACGCCTAAGGTTTGTCATAGTGTACCAACCATTGGTTTCGTGGTAAAAATGTTCTTTGTAAAAATTAATAAGGACTAAACTACTGAAAACTTGTTTTCATGAATTTGAAAACTGGACGCTATGGACTCATGGTAAGTACGGCTCATCACTTAGATAGACTACAAGAGAAGTTTAAGGCGTGGTGTTTTTACGTAATTCCCTAAAGAAATAAGGTTTTTAATACGCTTCGCGCTGACCTTTTTCTCCGCTTCTTTGCGAGTTCGATTGGAGTTACCGTGAACCATGGAATGTCACTACAGTGTCATTATTAAAAGTTTTTAAACAAGTGTTACAAAGCTGTTTACATGCTTCTTTGTACACGTTTTGACACATTTATGTGAATACCCCTAGAAAATTTTAAGTCTATGCCACCCAATCGTAGAACACGTGCAATTGGTTTGAGTCTCTTGGTCAGACCCTGGACCCATACCAACCCATGGTGAATTTCGTCTACTGGTCAGACCTTTGACGATTTTCACACGTTCTCGTTTGGTCGACTTAATTCGAGTCTCTTGGTCAGACCTTGGACCCGAGGCATAAGATGATACTAAACATGCTCTTAACATTCATTTACAAGCTGACTAATGTTTGACAAGTATCATAAATCTAAGGTGTTGCATTAAATTGCCATTAACGCTCGACGATTACTTTGACCCACTTGTTTAACATCTGGTCAGACCTTGGGTAATACGTGGGCTGCAAGTTGGATCTTAGTCTTAATTAGTTAAAAATTTATTGGTAGTTATTTGGATTATGAAAATTATTTATCGAAAAACTAATTGTTTTGAACTTTTATTGTAGATGACTACCTCAGTCGGAAACAATTCGGTATTCAGGAGTTTCTGGAGAAACAAAAACATCACTTGGGACCCCAACTTCAGAGGAGTGTACATACAATTCGTTTGGTACTTTTCAACCTGAAGACAAGGTATACTACTTGAGCATCCTATTCCTGCTGCACCAGTTGCACAACCTGGAGGAGCAAATTCTCCTGAGGACCTTGCAGCTTCATGCTTGCATGGGTTAAAGGCCAGAAGGAAAAAAGCTGCTGTACTTCATGTTGTTGGACCCACTGGACCTAGATATCCAACAGAATCTAGCTCATCTTGGTGCTTATGACATGCTCCAGGAACTAAAAGCTTTATTTGGTTGTTTTCAAAACAAGCTGAACAGGAACTTCTGCAGACTGTGAGAGAATTTCACACTTGCAAGCAGGAGGAGGGTCAATCGGTTAGCTCCCACGTTCTTAAGATGAAGGGCTACATTGACAACTTGGAGCGACTCGGTCAACCAGTTGGTCAAAATCTTGCAGTGAGTCTTATCTTAGTCTCTCTCAACAAGGATTTTACCAGCTTCGTGCAGAATTTCAATATGCACGGCATGGGGAAGACCGTGAATGAACTACATGCCATGCTTAAGCTGCATGAAGAATCGCTGCCAAAGAAAGATGCTAATCCTGCACTTCATGCAATACGAGCAGGAAGGGTTCAGAAAAACCAAAAGAATAAACCGCACAAAGCTGGTAGAGGAGGTAAAGGTAAAGGAAAGAACAAGATGGGCTATGCTCATAACAATGTTCCATTTGCTCCTAAACCTAAGACTTCTCCACCACCTAAGAAGGATAACCCAGCAAAGGACGCCATCTGTCAGACAATATGGTGAAGTTTGGGCACTGGGAAGGAACTGTTACCGTGTATCTCTCCGAGTTGATGAAAAGAAGAAGTACATCAGGGTGCTAGCCACTTTGGTATATTTTCACCATAGAACTCTACTCATTCCCTAGTAAATCTTGGATTTATGACACTGGTTGTGGTACTCATATTTGTATTACTACTCAGGGTCTACGGGGAAGTAGGAAGCTGAAACCAGGCGCTTTAAGTCTGTACGTGGGCGATGGTCATCGTGCAGCCGTTGAAGCAAGTGGTACCTTATAATTGTAGAGCTCCTAAGGGGATTTAGTTATTGTCTTGATCAATTGTCATTATGCTCCATTCGAATCACTAGAAGGGGTTATTTCAGTTTCGCGGTTTGGTTTGTCGATGGGATTTATTAATTGTTTTGATGATATACAATGTTATTTCAGTTTCAAAGGTAATCTCGTATATTTTATGGCAGTTCCTCGGGATGGCATTTTTTGAAAAATTGATATGTCTTGTCCTAATACAAACGATGTTCTTGTATGCAATTACAATAAAAGAGCCAAATTAATTAGACTCTTCACTCTTGTGGCACTGTCGTCTTGGACACATTAGCAAGAAACATTGAGAAGTTGCAACATGATGGACTTCTCAACTATTGACATTGGTCCTAGAAAAATGTGTTTCATTGTAGTCTGGTAAGATGGCTAGAAAACCCTTGTTCACATCAAGTCGGAAGGGCTAAAGATCAATTGGACTAATAACACACGATGTTTGTGGGCCCTTATAGAATAGAATCGAGACAAGGAGCTTGCTACTTCGTTAATTTCCAACTGTACGATTTCAGTCGTTATGGTTATGTTTACTTGAATAAACATAACATGAAGTGTTTGAAACCTTTAAGGTATTTCATAAGAGAAGTAGTAAATAACCAACTCGGAAGACATTAAGGTCACTAGTTCTGATCGTGAGTGAATAATGAGTCAAGAGTTTTTGGATCATCTAAAGGGAGCATGGGATCATTTGCCCTCGCACTCATCCTACCAACGCCATAAACAATGGAGTGTCAGAGTAGGAGAAAATCGAAAACACTGCTAGGGGGGGGGTGGGGGGGTAAACAGGTTTCGATCAATGATGAGTCAAACTACTGACCAAAGTCCTTTTGGGATTTATGCCCTTGAGACTGCTGCTCGCATTCTCAACTTGGGTTCCATCGAAGCAAGGTTGATTAAGACACCATTAGGATATGGCATGGGCAAGCACCTAAGCTGTCTTACTTAATGAGTCTGGGTTGTGAGGCATTTGGTTAAGCATGGTCCTTCTTACCAAACCTGAACATGTGTAATCAAAAGGTCATGAGTATATATATAATCTTTATATAGTATACAAGATGAAAGAATCCAAGTATGGATTGGATCATGCATCTAGGAGCTGGGATCTTGAATTAATTACAATATGATTCTGATTAAATTAAGATGACTCCTGAGTACATCTGACATTGAGTGGGAGCACCATGTTATTTTCTTAAATTCGTATGTTGTATGACATATTGAAAGTATCGTTCCACATAAGCTAGATATTAATCCTTAAGATTGGAATGAAACTTCACTTGGGAATTTAGGAAAACAAACGACCTTGGAATAAATGTTTATTAAGATAAACGTATGCGGAAATAAAGTCCAACACAAATGCAATATGTCATTGTAGCAAGTCTTAAATGATATATTTCACTTGAGATAATTTAGTACATGGATGGAAACCTTGTGCTTTTAACTAAGGGTTCATCATGTATATATTATATTGTGTATGCGACTGGATTGTTACTTTTGCATGATAACAAGATGAGCTAACAACAACAGTATCTAATTGTGAGAATTTAGATAACAATATCTAATTGAGGATATTTAGATGACTGTTATACAAATGTTTACGTATTATGAAGCATAGCGTTTTATGTGTCAACTGATGCTAGAGAATAATCAATTCTAGTTGAAGAAGGATTTTATCATTTACGATAAATATGCTAACTAGATATGCTCAACAAAGAGCATTGCTGCATAACACATTAAAGAATGAGAATACTTTATATTTTTAGAAACTGTAAAGATGACTGTCTGAGATAGGTATGTTGTTGAATTCAAATACACTATAAAAGGTACTATTACCTTGTCCATACTATGACTCTTGCAATAGTATGCACGTAAACAATAAGACACTCATCTTATTTTTCAAATCTTTAACTATTTAGCTGTCTTGTAAAGAAAGAGTTGAGAATGTTGGAAACATTAGACTTCAACTTGCTAATTAGTTCCATGCATATCTGTTTTAGTATTTGGATAATTGGGATTGTAAGACAATTTTTACTTTCTGATGAATAAAGATAATTGGTATTTATTCTTCATTCATATAAAAATTGTTATCCTATGTTTGCATGTTTAATCCATGAATGATTTCTTATCATTCTAAATATGTCCATTGTCGGTTAACAATATGGGAATATTGTTATGTAAGGCAAATGTGAGTGTTGGTTATATTCCGTGAATATATGGATTTGTTCCCACCAAACTCATATGTATTCACAAGGGATGCATATTGGATACCCCAACCTTCGATCATTTACTTTTGGATCCATGTCATGAGTAAAATGTCGAAAATGGTTTAAAATCGTCCTTAGACTTGAGATACAAGCAAGTTCTGTATGTGTGGATATCACTTTGTGATTATAGCCAAACGCTGTCCTGAAACAAGGTAGTTATAAAAGCTATTTTTCGGAGTGTATGTGAAGCAGCATCCACAACACTTGTAGTCAATAAAGGATTTGTTCCTCCACTTGATATGTGCAGAAAGATACCATTGGGCCCTCTCCAGATTTAATCAGATAAATGAATGGCCGTTCCCAAAGGGTAATGCAAGATGATTCTTGATTACATTTGGTATATCTGAATTATTTCTATAACGAGAAACATAATGTTAAACTATATGGAATGACTTAGGATCCATATCCATGGTTTAACGGTATCTGTAACAAAGGGATGATTATAAAGCAAGAAATTTATAACCATTAAATAGCTGAGATGATTTTTGAAACTCTTATCTCATAATATTCCTAATGAAAAAATAATTGTGTGGGTTGCTAGACTTTGCCAATTATAGGTATGAGTGTTATGTGCTACTCCGACTCCCAAGTGGGAGCTGTTGGATTATGGTAGTCGAAAGCACGAATACGTTACGAATATAAGTGAGCCTATTGGGGGCACACACGTTAATACACGGAGAATACGTTTTTATACTTCACGTTAATAATAAGGACCGTAAATGAACAACACTCGAACTCTAAGGGTTAAACCATTGTGGCCGGTTCCTTGTAAGGTTCGAATAGGGATGTTTGTTCGGTAAAGGGATATGGAGAACAAGGGAAGGAGGTATTGTGTTACAACAAGGACTTGTCTCCTTGTTTATCTAGTCTAAGGGTTGATGAGTATAAATACTCCACATATCTCATTCATTCCATACGACTAACACAATACTCAAATCCTCAAAACAGTTTCTGGGTTTTCCTTGTTCCTTATTGTTTTCCAGCCGAGCTCTATAAAGCATCTACAAGGGGTTTTGTTTAGTGTTCGGTTTCATTATACAATCGAGATCGATTAAAGCGTAAAGCTTTAATTGTTTTCTTTTTGTTCTTGATTCCTCGCTCAACACTCAAGAAACATACACAAGCAGTTTTGTTAGACCTCCTGTTCGAAGAAAAAAGACTCTAAAGGGTTTCGAGTTATTGTTATTCGGTTACAAGGTTTTTCGGTTGTATTAGGGTTTGAAAACCTTAATTCGGTTCTTGGATTATTCGATTACAAGTCAAGGGTGTTGCGTGGTAATCGGGGTTAGAACAAAGGTTGTTAGTTAGTGAAGTTAAGCCTAGCATAGCTTACGTGTTCGGTTGACGTGATTGTGTGAGCAACCGTAGAGGCAATTATTTTAGTTGCTTGTTTCGTTTTCTTGATCAAATTATCAAAAGGTACGCGTTTCTATTTACCTTTTGTTTTGTGTTAACCATATGCTATTACTAGGTCCTATCCGCTGCGCACTCGTGGCTAAACTAGTTACCTTGGTATTTAAATCACAACACCACAAAATAACCGCATAGAGTTAACTTTCACTTCTTACTCCCTTCTTCAACCATCTCTTCTTCAAATATAACATCTCTACCATCTTCAACTAGTTTTATAAACCTTGTCAATGACAAAACAGTATTTTATTTCCAATCATAAATCTTTAACGACAAAGCAACAGAGAAATTATACAATACTGTATTCCGTTTGTTAACTTCTTGTGCTTTTACGAGTAGTTTTTATCCGGTTCCAAATTCGAGAAATATTTTCTTTTCAGTATGAACACATGTAAAATATAAAATTATACTCCCTTTTTTCCCTTTAAACTCTTTTCTATTTTTTTTTTCTTTTTCTTATTTCAATTAAACTAAATAATAACGATATGATGTGAATGTAAAAGGGATAGATAAAGTATTTCAAGAAGGAACAACATGGGCAACAATGTAACATCGATTTGTGCAACATTACGAATGGTGGGTTACGTACTTCTTCTATGCATTGCCTTTCTTCTTTTCCAATTTTCTCCCGTGTACTCATTTGATTTTTGAAAAGATATATTCCATTGATAGTTACCACTCTCCAGATATTTTATGGATAAAATGTTATGGGTCGTTTTTGTTTGTGCTCAATTCAGTTGGGGTCTCGCTAGGTCAGAAGAATTGTCTGAAGCTATTCTTTGTAGAATAGACAATGATTGACTATTGCCAAAAAGGCACTCAGGGTCAGAGTTTTTCTGCCGATCTACATATTTTTCTTTTTCTATGGAGGTTGGCAACATCTGTTCTATGACGCATGTCCCTCATTATTCAAGCTATAATGCAATAAAATCATGAAAAATCAAATATGTGTGTTCAAATTTTATATAATGAATATACCCCAAGCTTTAAAAGCTAGGAAATAGCACACAAATATGTCGGTCGGTAAGAAGTTCAAAATGAAACAAGGATCATGTGAATCTATTAAATGAAAAAGACCAGACACTGTCCAACAAAAAACATTCAATCAGCCAAATTATGCAGTAAAAAACCTCATTGTTTTCTTTATAAACTACAAAAAAATAATGTCGTTATTTTAAGGATTTATCACCGGTTGTAATTATGAGAACCATGCAAATGTTATCATCTCATGTAGTATGATATTTTTTGTCTAAAAAAAATATAATACGAGTATATGTTTTCTGTACATAATACAAACAAATATCGTCTTTTAAGAAAGAAAAATGTATTTTTATTGATTACTTTGATTGTGTAATCACATGCCATTCAAAATTTGGATTATACGTTGCCATTTTGTGTTCATACACATATGACATGTTATTAAATAGGGCAAATTAGATATTTAACTTTATCTTTTTTCAATTTAACGTCTTTAAGTAATTTTTTTTTTTTTACTTTTTTGCAATGTAAAGAGTTAAATTAAGACCATATCGTATCGTTATTATTTAGTGAAATCTTATTACTAACACATATATCGTATCGTTGTATTGGATCACATATATGGATGACTATAAGACAGGTCTGGAGAAGGCTGATCATCCTATCTCTAAACTCGATTACCAAATTCCTTTAATTAAGGTTTCACATTGGTTTGGTGTTAAGGTGAAACACCTAACGCGTCATGTTTAGGAAGGGGTGATTTAAGTAACATTTGTACCAGACTTTACAACAAGTTGTTGAAATTTGCAATAATCGAAACACTCCTACATGGGTAATGACAAAGACAATAGAAACAAGAATGGTTTTTGTTAGTACAAGATTCGTGTCGGGTTTGGCAAGGTGTTGAAGTCCTTTGTCGGGCCGGGCCTCCAAGTGACTTGAGTGCTTGATCTTGTACTAGAGCAAGAGAAATGATGATTTTCTGCACAATTAAATGTAAACCGTTAGCCTTACCGTGGAGACGGACCCCACGATTAGACTCCGGCGTGAGAGTAAGTATTCATATTGTCAGAGTATATGTCAGAGAATAAGAATAATTGTGTACCTCTTTGGGATGTATTTTGATCTTTATTTATAGGTGTCTAATACTAGGATTTCCTAGTATTTCGGTTACTTTAGTAGTGGCCGGAGTGGGTCCCTTGTCGGGCAAGGATCCGCAACAATCGTGTTGAACGGACGTAGATGTTTTCCGCGGACGGATCGTCCAATAGGTGGATCCGCGGACGGATTGTCTATAACTGGATCCGCGGACGGATCGCAAGGTTTGGGGCCGAGGCCCACGCGAGATTGGGTTTTACTAAGGCCCGTTATTATCAAGTTTAGCCCAAAAGGCCAAGTAATAATGTGGCTCAAGCCCCCAGAAGCTTGATACACTTAGTATACGTCGTCAGTTTTTGTAAGACACTATAATCCATAAATGCTTTGGTAGCTTCTCTTTGGAATACCAATAGCAATTTGCATTGGGAATTTGGTTGGTGGAATGCAAGTCAAAGATTTGCATCAAACCCAATTTAATTACCACAAACTTTGAGTCTCTAAATTAGACTAATCAATACTCATTCAAAATTGATGTCTAAAAACATTGCCTTCCATCAAGGCTTTGAGTATTTCAAGGTTTCCATTACCAACTAATGTCGTTTTTTGTTAATCTTTTATTAATGTGTTCAACGTATGTAAATTTATTTGAACGACAAATTAAGATATAGAAAAGAAAAAACTAGCGAGGCGCCAGAGAGGTACAAAGACGATTACAATCGAAGATATCACTTTTCCTCATAGAATGAGAGTTGAAAGCTTTATTATTTCTAAACCGTCATAAAGTCCAACAGGAAGCAGCAAAGATGACGTAAGCGATGTTTTAATCATTTCAAAATAATTAGCAACTTTGCCTTTTGACACTTTCTTAAAACATCACACTTTGGTCGTATTTTTCGCTAGAAGATGATTTGCACACATTAAGTTTTGGTTTATATACTTTGTTTTACAAACAGTTAAAACAAAATATA
>BQNB010006784.1:83250-96085 GCA_026074375.1 Tanacetum coccineum | reverse complement strand
GAGCCCCTTTCTGAAATATTAATTGAACATATAAAATCATGTGTTGCGGGAAAGCTACTGAAATATTAATTGAACATATATTTTTTCCAAAAGTACTCTTGTGCTCTTGTGTCATGTATTGGATAGATACATATGGATCTATTTTGTTTGTACTTTGTACGAAAGTAAATTAAAAATAAAACGTTATTTGGTGTTCCTAAATATAATTTAGGTTAGAATACCACCTCTAGATAAAAAATCCTAACTCCGAATTGAAAGACCAAAACTCCGATCAAACTTGAAATCATCACCGAAGGTCGAAATCATCATTCTTGGATTTGCTTAGAGGTAATATAATTGAATAATTTATATTGAATTAATTTATGTTAAATTAATCACTTGGAATGTTGTTAGATGACTTCGTGAACCACTTATGAAAATGAAAATGGGTCAATACATATGAGATGCGTCAGTTGCTAATCTCATGATTCATCTTTTATAAATTTGAAAATATGTTAGGTTTTAATTTGGTATTTGTTTTGATGTTTTAAATTCGGCGTGAGCTATGTGACATTGCATTTTAAATTTTGATAATGTAATATAGAACAATCCAACATAAATAATCACGTTTAATAAAATTGGATGAGTTGTGTTTCGAAGTTCTTATGCTCATTGATGTAAAAAACAATTGTTTAGGTGGTTAGCAAATCTACATGTAAAATACCCAAAATAACCATAATTAATTTACATGTATAATACCCAATTACATGTAAAATGCTCATTGTTGTGAAGATCATCCCTGTTTGTAGGAATCCTTATGGGTATGTTTGTGTTAACTTTTTACTCTTGGTTTATTGTTAGTGTTGTGGATCATGTTGTAATTATAGCTTTATTGTTGTTGGTAATGTTATGTGTTTCGAAGTTCTTATGCTCATTGATGTAAAAAACAATTGTTTAGGTGGTTAGCAAATCTACATGTAAAATACCCAAAATAACCATAATTAATTTACATGTATAATACCCAATTACATGTAATGTTGATTATATAGGACAAGAGCTATTATGAAGTCGTTAGAGCATTTTGATCGCTGAATCAAATAATGATGATAATAGTTGCCACATGGTAGATAATTGCTAAATAACATACTGATGGAATCGGATTTCTTAATACCACGAACATCGATACACTCAGACATACATGTGCACATATCAAACATGTACATCACATGAGAAATCTTTAATATGAGGTATTTGACTCATCAGTGGACACGAAATTGATGTACGTCTTCAAGAAGTAGATCTTATAATGCTAAGCTACCAACTAATATGAGCGACTATTCATTTGCTTAGCCCAAATATAGGTTAAAATTAGCCTTTAGTAAACTTGAACCAAACCTGAAAACATGCATACACAGAGATTTGAGTCTATTTTCCTGACACAAATTAGTATAACACATACGCAAAGATCAAACCAAGCATAAGTATATGAAATTAATATAGAAATACCCAATACTGAATTTGAAGAACACTTAGAAATAATTTTAATATTTTCACTTGGCCAAATCTTTCAAGGCAGAATTAGCAACATAAAATAGCATGCACATACTACGTAATTAGCTTCTACTCATGGGACGTTACTTATATCAGCCATCATAAGAGTTTCAATGACAGGAGGAGGATAAAGAACATCTTCATGTTCATCATCAACATCGTCCATTGCAAGTTTTGCAAGAAAGTGACCTATGTACTTAACTTGGGACTTTTTGTATACAAATCAGGTTTCTCATGAATATCAAAAGCAAACAAATAATCAGTTCCATAGTGGTATTTTGTAACCGTAGGCTATCGATTAGCTCAATTCCTTTAAACACGACCAAAATTTGGTGGTCGGGTAAGAGGTCAAATCTTGTGATTGTTAAGTGGGCCAGCTTGGTCTAACCTGCATACCCTCTCTTCTCTTTTCTTAAGTTTGAAAATTACAGATAATCATTGCTTTTTGGCATTACTCTTGTGACTGGTGCATTTGGCATGCTCAGCCCGTTCAACTTGTTTTTTCTTAATACCTCGAATTAAGTAACTCTATCACAGTACACGTAACACAAATACTCAATATTCATTCTATGTCTTTAGTCTATACTATGTAGTTTACCTTAATCTAATTCGATACTTCTGGCCTAGAATTTCCTCATTTTGGATATTTAGCATCCTGCACCATTTGATATTTGTTATTATGCAAGTTAGATATTTTAAAAATTATGAGTATACTAAAAATGGTAGACAATTAAAATGGTATAATACCGATAGACTGCATCTCTAATTTGCTTGTGGAGCGCATCTGCCTTAATTATTTGACAAATTGTACATTAAAAAAGAAAAGAAAAAGTAAGTTCCAATATACTGACTAACCTGAAATCACGAGTCGATTGCACTTGTTTGAGTTTCATCAATTCATTATGCCGCCTATTTACCAATGTCTGCAAATGACAATCTCTAATAGTTATAAGTTGAGATGGATTGATCACATTATCAATGAGTTATGCATAAAAAAGGAATGAGAATAAGAAGGATATGCATGCATGCTTATCTGCACGTGTTAGTACAATGGAATGACTTTAAATAGGAATGCTTTAAACCATATTGAATTGGCCATCTTTGTTAATACGTTTTGCAGTTGATAAAAAGAAAGTGATTGAGAAGATAATTTCAAACCTGATTGCAGGCTGGTCACTAATGATCTGTGCATCCGGTACATTAAATGCAGCTTTAAGGAAATGAGCCAAAGGTTGACCATAAGTGTGAGGAAACGATTTAGAAACGGCGTGAGCACCAGCGGTACTACTCCAGTAGTTGCATCACCAAATTCGACGCGCACAGTGGTTCCCTATAAAACTACTTGTTTGATATGTTTAATTTTTACCAATAAATAAGAACTGATTTTTTAAGAATTTAACAGATACAAAACTACTTGTTTGATCATGAGTCGTGGGGTCTGACCCGTTTTTGCCCAAATTTGAAGCAAATGAGTTGATACCATTAACCTTGTCTCCCTCGACATCAGGAATGTCCTAAGGTTTCACGGTTCATATATAGGTACAATGAATATTAGGAAATAAAAAAGCAAAAAAGATGAGACAATTGCTTCATATTAGATAGAAAGAATGTCATGTATATTAGATAAAAAATGGCATGCTCCGAAAGTAAGAGTGTTCTTCCTTTAATAAGAGTCTGTAACATGGTTCATCTTAATTATATAGCTAATTAGCCATATATATTGTCTTACTTGTTTAAATCCCCTTCTAAACATATTTTAACTTATAACGAATATGTGTACATATTTAACCTGAGTGTGAAGGTGGAACAAAATTAGAATGATAACTCCTTGAACTGACCAAAGGCACGGTGCAGCAAGAACAGGGGGAAGCCTCTTGCCACCGTATAATGGTCACAATATTAAAGGCTCGACCTGTATACAACATTAGAAGGGTGGTATATTTACACAAGTCAGGTAACTTCAATATAACTAACTATGTTGAAATACACTAATTACATGCCTAATCAAGAGTGTTGTTGTTCCAAAAGCTTACCATAAGAACAAACCCAACTTCAAAGGCTAAGAATTAACACTCCATCCTACGTAAAATCCCTAAGAAGCATCAACACACGTACCATTAGAATAGATATACAGTAAAATTACATATCCACTTTACATAGATATTCATAAGTTAAATTGGTTAAAGCAGGTTGCTTATAAAATAAACGACGAGTATTTGAAATTTAGAAGTGAGATGTGCTCCCTGTTAAAACGTGATGGATTAAGCACGTTCTTAGTTGAAAGCCTTAACGTTTTATAGACGTTGAAAATGGAGTGACAATGCATCTAGTGGCTAGACTACCTTCTGAGTCACAACCATCATCTTGACCATCATACTACATCATAAACTGCGAGTTCAGTTTGTCTTGTTGCATATTGTCTCGGCCAGCATCTGAACGTGCACGCTAGTCACGCTCATCAGACTCCGAGTAACATAGCTGACCCAAAAATTTAAATCATCATATTAGAAAGAATAAACTTTAAGAGATAATATTTCGATAAGCATTTAAAGCAGGAGTATAGAATGAATATTTGATTGGAATGCAGTTCGATTGTCTGCAAATTGTCTACTGGACAAGTATCAAATCTTCTAAGGAACTGAACTTATTATAAAGTACGATCGGTGACCTGATCAATTTTAATTTGCTTTTTATATAATTTGAGACAAGCATCTAAACTATTAATTAATCGAGTTTTAGTTCTTATCCCGATACTTAATCAGACGCCCTTGCTGCCTGTTAGTCCTTATCTCACACTTATGCCAACACCATTATTGTCTTGTTAGATCATTCTCAATATTTTCCACCATTTCTAAATGGTACGTGTTCTAAATCATACGATTTCAAGAAGCGTCTACAAGCTGCAATAAAAATTATTGTATTTGAACATCAATCCACTCCCTCTATGTATAATGATATATCAGGAATACAGCTAGTGAATAATTAATAAAGATTGATAACCCTTGCAATAATAAAACAGTGATAAAAAAAGGTAGGCTCTGTGACTTCTGTGAGGGGTAAGCGCAGCATATAGCTGTTCTTGACAATATTGCAAACTCTTTGAATGCTTTCCGGTAATACTTGAGATCAATTTTAAGAGCCCATCCATTAATGACAAAAGCCACATCCTGCAACAATATAAGAAATCTCAATCAGATCAAACACAGGATGTAGTCTCTATTCTTCTATTTTGTTGAACTATATAAACCATAGATAGGATTAACATCAACAATTGAATGGTTTGTTAAATAAAAAAAATAAAAGGTGGTCACTTTACGGTTTGCTTTTGTTATTGTATTTTCCAGACAAGTAGATTTTATGGTAACGAAGCAGAGAAACTGAGAGTATTAATGCTCAAGCCTAATCTTCAAGAGAAAACATAGTAATTTATTATCAAGCACCTGAGCATTCTCCTTAAGTCCATTGTAGGACACCTGCGATCTATACAAACTGATTAACTATTGATAAGAAAAACATAAATGTGATTATAAAACAAAAAAAACTAATATCGGGTAAATGAATAATATTATGGTTTGTGGTGATGAAGAAGATGGTTTTGGGTATTAGGGTTTCTATGTATTAAGTTTTTTCTTTCTCTTAAGTATGGATTTAGATTAGATGAAAATATGAAATCATATGGAGTATATCTTCAATATATTTTTGAAAATCAAATTTCTGTAACTTTTTTTTGACAACTATCATTATTGTTTTTGTTAAGGAGAGTAAAAAATAATGGTTTGGCTTAGTTGGGTAAACCTTGTTGTTTTTTTTACAATTTGAACATAGGTCATGAGTTCAAACCATTGCATGAGGACAGATTTTTTATAACAAAATTATATAAATCCGAAATTTAGTGACAAAAAATGTGTCCATGTCATAATTGATGTGGTCCAGTTCATAATATCTTATTTACACACGCAAGTTAGCCCACATATATATGTTATATAATACATATATATATAAATTTACTTTCATTGATTATATATATTATTTATTTAGGGTGACGTTCTTAGAGAACCAACTTTTCTTACAGAACCTACAGAACATTATAAACAATTTATTTTTAGTATCATTACTTTTTTTTATTTAATTCAAAAGGGTATAATAGTCAAAACACATTTTGAATTTTTTAATTAAAAACCTTTTTCTAAAAACCTTTTAATTTTTGAAATTAATTTTT
Organism: Tanacetum coccineum; assembly: GCA_026074375.1. NCBI lineage: Eukaryota > Viridiplantae > Streptophyta > Magnoliopsida > Asterales > Asteraceae > Tanacetum > Tanacetum coccineum. The sequence goes on along the minus strand of BQNB010006784.1, from coordinate 90,336 downwards.
TTCAACTTTTTTAGTAATTACTGGTTTCAAAGAAAAAAAATGAGTGCATACTGTTTTTTTTATAATTGTAAAATTTCATGATTCTAGTGTATGTTTTTAACTTGATATGTAATTACACATATGTTTCTTGTGCACATTCTTTAAATCTTTAAATTTTATAACACAAAATATAGACAAAAAATTGATATCAAATGAAATACATTTCAATACAAATACCAACCTAAACATAAATTTCATAAACAAAATTTGATATCAAATGAAATACATTAGAAATATAAATCCAACTATATCCATGTTGTTCAAAAACATGTGTGCACTCTCCAAAAAATATATGTGCACGTTTCACTTTCTTTCTCAAATTCATTAGAACATATGAGTACCCTTGCAAAAACATATATGCACGTCTTCTAAAAACATATATGCACGTCTTCTAGAACATATGTGCAAAGCCCTTCTAAAAATAAATGCATTCGTAATCATCTTCATCACACAACATTTTCTTGAAACTGAGGCCAAAACGACTGGATCCCTACTATATATATATATATATATATATATATATAGTGAAGTGTTATATTGAGAACTCATTTAAGGTGCAGAACTTTACAGAACCATTTTAAATCAATCTGGGCCCTTTATTTTTTTGATCAATGGTTATTAAAGCTTGTGGCATAATTGTAATTAATTATAATTTCATATTACATTAAATAATTGATTAAAGGGCAATAAAGGAATTTCATTTTAACCATTTACATTAAATGTTCCTTGTATTAAGCAATCAAGAATAAATAGGTTATATAAAAGTCAAATGATTAAAATACAACACAACTTATTCAAAGTCAAACCTGATCTCTTTTTTTAATCTACATTAAATTCCCTATTTTCACTCATCCAATTTAATTTCTTAATTTAATATTGCTTTTCCACAATCATCCATGTCCACACGCCAACCTACTACTCCATTCTCTGTTCCTCCATTAAAAAAATTAGTGATTTACGCATCCTTTTCATCACCCTTTTATCGTTATTTCCGGACCCTTTTCATCGCCCTTTTAAGGGCATGGTTCATGTTATAGTGTATAACGCATCCAAACTATGGTTATAGGCAAGGTATTCTAATTTGGTTTGATTAAATTAATAGGTACCGGAATAATGATAGGTTTTAAAGATCTGCAACTTTTTTTAGTTATTTTATATATTATTTTTTTGTAGTTGGTTGATTTTTATTTGACTAACAATTTAATTAATCGTTAATTTTTTGTAGTTGGTTGATATTTATTGATTTTTTGTAGTTCGTTGATTTTTGTTTGACAAAAAATCTATTTGTACTTGGTTGAAGTAATGATTGCCAAGGGATTAATTTATATGAGGGATATAACTTGTTCTTGAACTTGGTACCTTATTATAGGTGTTCTATATGTATAAGGGATATAACTCGTTCTTGAGGAATTGTTATGCTTTTTTGTAGATGTAAATGAAGAGTTAGATAAAGATTGGTAATATTATTGTGTTTAAAGCTAATTTTGAAGATATTGACTACGTCCATGATAATGGCGTCTATATTTTTTCAATTGGTGCTTTTACAGACGTATTTCCATCACAATTAAAGAATTCACTTATTGAAGATTCGAAGCATACACAATGGAGATCATTTTATTCTTGCCCCCATCTCATCGATCTGAATATATCTGATTATCTCATATGATGATAAGGTATGTATCTTTATATTATTTTTTGTATTTTCTGTTTTTTGATTTATCCTTGATGAAAATCATCGATGGGTTCAGAAATCCTTGATGATTATCTCATATGATGATATGTATCAATGTTTTGTAATTGATTTTTTAGTCTAACCTTTCAAAACAAGCATATAAAAAATAAGAAATCATGTACACCACATAAGAAGGTAAAGATTTGATGGATCAGTTATGGGCTTCATTATTCGTGCCCCATTTTATTTTTTGAAATAAAAGTTAAAATCTTTGTGAGTTTGACTGTGATTTAGTTGGTTTATTAGCAGTTATGATTGGAATACTGATGAGCGTTATCAATTATTTTTAGTAGCGTGATGATAGTGAGTAGTTTGGTTACTTACAAGTGCTACTGATTAGTTTTATTTATGTCATGGCTTTTCTTTGTTTGTAAATTATCTTTTAACTTTATTGTGTGATGCTGACTCGTTCATTCGCTAGGATTTGCAAAAGTGGTGTGCATATATGTTTTAATGTCCGCATACATTCAAGAAAAGACGTGTGCATATATGTTTTTAATTGTACATATATGTTTTTAATTGTACATACATGTTTGGATTGTTGCATATGTGTTTAGAATGTACATATGTGTATCCTAGTTGTTTACAATAAAGAAAAATGACTATTGTTTGTAATTTCAGGTATTGAACATATTTGATAAAAATGTGAACCATGACTATTATAAAGAATGCACATGTGTCTTCAACTCGTACATACTTTCTAAAGAGAAGTTGGTCATGATAAAGACGTAAAGACACAAGGAGAATGATACACAAGAGCACATTGACGACGGCGAATACACGTACATATGAAAACCATGAGAGTGTCAAATGAGGAGAAATACATGTAAATATAGGGAAACCGTCAAACTCAATTGTGTTAAATAATATAGGTGCATACTCGTATGTTCTAATAAATTTGATGAAAAAGTGAAGCGTACACGTATGTTCGTGGAAGAGTACACATATGTTCTTGAAAGAGTGCATATGTGTTTTGGAAGGATACTCGTGTGTTCTAATAAATTTGATGAGAAAGTGAAGCGTGCACGTATGTTCGTGGAAGAGTGCACATATATTTTTTGAATGACGTGTATATTTTTAACAATATATTTGAATTGTATTTCATTTTGTATCAAATTTTGTGTATATTATTTATGTTTTGGTTTGTTATAAATTTAGAGGTTACATGTACATGGTTATGTTTTTAGTTATAAGTTTAAAATATTAAAAAATGTACATCAGAAACATATGTGTAATTAACATTTTTTAGTAGAATAAGTTATGACTACACAATTGTACGCAAGAAACATATGTAAAGTTTAAAAAAAACATATATGCATTTTTGTGAAAACATGTGTGTTAAAAGACAAATATAAAATAATTTTTTTAAACATCTTTGTTAAAAGACAAATATAAAATAAAAAAATAATGTGAAAAATTAAATGATTTTAAAAACGTTTTTTAAAATAAAAAATTCGAAAAAGTGAAATTGTGTTTTACTATTAATAATAGTAAATTTTTTATTGATTTTAAAACATATGTATTGGCTAAAAATGCAAAAGAAGAAAAAAAAGTATTATTTTTCATTCGTAAATTTTAGGAATTAATAAAAAAACATTTTTAATTAAAAAAGTGTAAAAAAACATATTTTTTTTAAATTTCAAAAAATAAGTGATTTAAAAAACGTTTCCATTTTTTATTTTAAAAATAGTAAAAACGTAAACAATATTAGACTGTATTAATTATGTCAGACGGTCAACATTCATCTTAATGTCAGACATTTATTAGTCCATTAATTTGTATTGGCATAAAAATATGTGATTGACTAATATACCCTTTTCAATTAAATGAAAACATTTAATATTTACTAAATTGTGATTGGTTGAAAAGAGTTCTGTAGAGTTCTGCGCTTAAAATGGGTTCTCAATATAACGCGCCCCAAATTTGCACATTCTATCAATAAACGAAACGAAATTGCCAACTCATTGACAAATTTATAACATACGTGTACCTGATGGAATAAAAATGCTTTCAAATGGTAGAAGAGTATTAGCAACACTTTGAAAAGTAACTATATCCTAACCATACAAATATAGAAAAACCAAAGAAAATAAAAACAACACATTGTCAAGATAATATCAGTTCTTACGTCATTAAATTAAAAAAAGTATCTTGGCTTGAGTGAATAAACTATCATCATCTATATATTATGTCTCAGAAGCACGCAATGGCATGTGCTTCCGTTTATTGTTTTATGTTCTTTACTCCCAGTTACATCAAACTTTGGTTTGATGATCAATGCCCGTATGCATTTCCAAAGGTCATTTACATGTGGTCTAGCCACTGGGTCGAGAGAGACATTTCTGCAGCAACTCCTTCATCAATACATGGTCTGAACCTAAACTAGTATCTAACAAGACAGAAACTTTACCCAACCAATCCACGTATAACCCTTCACAGTCACAAGCATTTCCATTGATCAATGTAAGTATATAACTAGAAAGAAAATCATGTGTCTCCTCGACAAACGACTTCCCGACTAGAAACAAAAGCAAAACGCAAGCTAACGACCATACATATGAATTGTAGCATCTGAACCCATTGCAAGGGATTTTTGAGCTACATCAATGGCGGTTTTTACTCCAAACTACCACTCGATACCACTTGTTACAATCGAAAAAACAAACTCATAACACAAAGAACTCAAATGAGACATCACATCAAACACTTCATAACAGAACAAAAATTCTTACCCAGTAATCATAGTTCCAGCACCTCCATCCGTAAGCACCTCCAAAAGCAACGAATGCTCCAACCGCCCATCAATAATACTCGTAGTCTTAACCCCATTCGCCAACGCTTTCACACAACAATTCACTTTCGGAATCATCCCACCCGCTTTATTAATCAATCCTACCAAATGCTTATTAACTTTCCCTACTAAAACCATGAAAACAATCTCCATGGTTAAGGCGTCAGTTACGCGTAAACCGTTTAAAAAATTAGGCTCAATATTTAATCTATTCGTAAACCAATGCAGGATAATAAAACAAGGTCAGCGATGACGGAGGCTTGGAGATTCAGATTTCATGGCGGCGCCACAGTATTTGACTACGACGGTCTTGCCGTGAAATTTCTGGATGAATGGGAGGGCTTCTGAGAGGATTTTGATGCGGGTTTTGGGGGGTGTTTGGAATTCGGTTTGGATTGAGGATTTGAGACATGATCCGATGTTTGGTTAAAGGAGGTGGGTTTTGGGGGTTTGAGATTTGGGAGATTTGTAAGGGTTTTTTGGGGGAGTGTGTGATGGGGAAGAAGGGTTTTTGCAGATGGATCGGTGATTGATTTGAAAGGAAAAGAGAGGCGGCATTTGATTTTTGGGATGAGATCTGTAGGTTTAGGGAAGTTATGCAGATGGAAAGTAGCACATTTTTAGGGTAAATACATAATACCTAAATTGCCCTTGATTTAATTTCTTTTTCTAAAATAAGTAGTGAATATTTACAAAGATGCCATCTTGCATTGATATCATGTACATCATGCATTATTAGGAGTAAAAAAGCTGGTTCTGTACAAAAAAGTGATTCTGCAAAGAAAATGCCACAGAGTTTATTAGTGGTGGTGATTATCATGTGCAAGTGGGGCAATTACATAGTGTCATTATTTGTGAGGGGCCTTAAATTTAATATATGTCCATTAGTATTTATACATGCATAAGTATATTGTGTTTTGAATTTTTATTGCCCTTTTTAAATACAGGATAGTCGTTATGTTTTGGGAGTGTTGATAGTACGAGTTGTTATGTATTGGGAGTTAAGTTTTGAGAGTCTTGTAAAATTTTTGTGTTGACATTGCTTGGCCTTGAAAGCTCTATTTGTCGCCATGCATACTCGTACTTTGCTATTGCTTATATAGAAGCTAAGCCTATACTATTGATTTTTTATTTCGGACGCGTCCCAACCATTGAGTTGTCGGTCTTCTACAGAAAGTACCAACGGTCGAATACACTATTTTGGATATCGTAATTTTGGTTAATTACTATTTGTGGGATACGCTATATGGAGTACGAAATTGCTCAGTTGTTGCCCTTGATATTACATCACGGTTATACATGTAATGTCTTCCCCAACCCTACATATCTTAGTTACGAATCGAACTGAATACAATCAGCATTCTAAACCGTACGAATTTAGTTCATCCTTATGTCGCATTTAAGATCAAATCAATGATAGCTAGTCACAATTCGAGGTACCTGACAATTCCTATTTGTGAAATCCGTCGAATTTAGTCGTTATTTTATTCGAGAGTTTTAATTTACTTAATTTCATTTTTATGTTATAGTTATGAACTCACGATTATCGGAAAGAAATTAGTGGTTTACGTTTGCAAATTATAGTAACGTCAACGAAATAGAACCGGAGAATATTCGTTAAGCATCGACGTTTTTATTTCAATATGTCATAGAAATATTTTTATTTACATTCGTTTATTATTTTTCGGTCTCGTACTAGTTTTACGTTTTACGAAAAAACGATACAAACTCGTTAACCTTTTTAAGCATCGACGTTTATATTTTCAAAATGTCGTAGAAATATTTTTATTACATTCGTTTTTATTTTTCGTGTCTCGTACCCCTTTTACGTTTTACAAAAAACGTCCACAAATGCTAACTATTTGGCCTTCTCCCATCATGCCCTTGCATGCATACTTTATACAAAAACCAATGTTGCTATCATTTTTCTCATAGTTCACAAAAACTCTTCACACACTCCTCTCTTGTCCCCTCTCCCTTGCCGAATTCATCATCATCACCATACCATTTCCATAAAAATTTTACCAATCAAATAATAACCACACATGCTATAATGAATCCCATATAAAATGAAGGTGTTTTGAAGTGAATAAGAGGCTTTTTCAAGAAGGTTTTTATATCATTTGGGGCTGAAGTTATAAGAAGGTTTATAAAAGATATTTGAATAAATAAAATGGTGAACAAAAGTATTTTGGGTGGAGTTTAAGCTTGGGATTGAAGCCTTCATCAAGCTTGTTCTTATTTTGATCATTTTGATCTTGTCTACATTTTCTTGTGGTAAAACCTTCATAAGTTTTGTTATCATTTTATTTCTATTTCATTATATGTATATACATGTATTGTATTTTGATGATCAAGTAATAAAAAGTAGCATGCATGTGTAGATCTAGGGTAAAAATGACTAAATCAACCACTAAAACTTGCTAGAACTCATTAGAAATTTAGTGCTGTTGTAAACAGTAAGTTCTGGATTTTTACATAAGTATTAGACTTGATTTGATTTACCTAGGTTGTAGAGAATTGA